>JAPMLY010000260.1:255000-262115 GCA_026401115.1 Tetraselmis chui | reverse complement strand
GAGAGAGAGAGAGAGAGAGAGAGAGAGAGAGAGAGAGAGAGAGAGAGAGAGAGAGAGAGAGAGAGAGAGAGAGAGAGAGAGAGAGAGAGAGAGAGAGAGAGAGAGAGAGAGAGAGAGAGAGAGCGGGCGAAGGACTTGCAATCCAGCGTTTCACACATGATGTCCCAGGCTGCAGTGACGCAGTCGGGGCGTAAAGCTAAAACGCGCTTCATGGCCAGGTCAGCGCACTTGCTCTCGCTGGCTGCATGTAGTAGGAGTGTGTAGGCGTAGTGTTGGGCCTACTCACCTAGCCAGGCGCCCGGCTCGCGGATGGCTAGCTGATGAATGAGGTACACTGCTTTGAGGGAGAGGAAGTTGAGGAAGTTCCTCTTCCACTGCTTGAAGTCCGAGTTTAGCCCCATGGTGGGGACTGACATTTTCATGGATCGGTTGAGGGCGTCTTTGTCGATATCGCTTGCTTCATGGGCAGCACGGCCGACGACCACAGAGTCAATGGTGGGGCGGCGGCCCCCACGTCCGGTGTGTGCTCCACGATGGGCATGAGAGGAATGCTGGCCGGCATAGGGAGTAGGCGGACCACCACGGAACGGAGGGTGGCCTTGCATTGCAGGGGCATGCTGTATGGGTGCGGTTGGCCACGAGGAGAGGGGACGTGGTGCGGGTGGTCCGTCGGGAAGAGTGGTCCGTGGGTGGGAGGGGGGTAGCCGACAAGAGGGTGTGGTGGAGGTGGTGGTATGGTATCCATGTGGGGGTCGTCGCGCG
Source organism: Tetraselmis chui (assembly GCA_026401115.1). Taxonomy (NCBI): domain Eukaryota; kingdom Viridiplantae; phylum Chlorophyta; class Chlorodendrophyceae; order Chlorodendrales; family Chlorodendraceae; genus Tetraselmis; species Tetraselmis chui. The sequence continues at coordinate 261,353 of JAPMLY010000260.1, read as the reverse complement.
GTGTGTCGCACTCACTCGCTCACTTACTCACTCACTCACTCACTCACTCACTCACTCACTCACTCACTCACTTACTTCGCATCACGGCGGCACTGAGCATCAAGAGTATGAGCAGTAGGAGCAACAACAATAGCAACAGCATCGTCGGCCGTCTGCGCGTTCAAACGGGCGTTGATGAGCGCCATTTGCTCGAGGACAAGCGCGAGCGTATCATGAGGTGCGTCGAGAAAGCTATGCTGAGAGCTGAGGTCAAGAGAATCAGCATGCGCGAGAGCGGAGAGTCGGCGGAACGAGTTTGTGGTGCCATGGCGATAGGCGAAGGAAAAAACAGAACGACCGGCAGCGGTAAGAACCACTAACCGGACTTGTGCCTAACAATGGTTTCAAAGAGACGGCCTTATGCCCGCCGACCCATCGGCATGTAGCCCCGGGGTATCTCAAAGCACCTTTTCTATATCCTCCAAATAGTGTGGGGCACAAGTCGAGGCCACGGTCACGTCACGTGGAGCGATGCGATGGCAGCTGAGTCGCTAAACAAATATATAAACTAGTTAAGCTAGGGCTGTCGTGCACCCTATGTATGCGTATTCACCCCGTAGTGCGCCCCCCCCTTTTCTCCAGCTTTGACATGTGTGCACCATGTCCACGCACGACGATTGCGTCGGTGTGGGTGGCTGTCTGGCGTCCTCGGGCAGCTGACTTAGGTGCTCGAGTGGGGTGGTGGGTTTTAAAGCGCAGTTTATACTGGCGATACCGCCGACTACAAGGTGAAAAAACCGACCTACTCTATGAACTTGCCTTCTGCAAGATAGGTGGCGATCGCAGCTCGCCGAACCAGGTTGTCGCGCGTGAGTGACGTGAGGCGGGGGCCCATAACATGTTGAACCGTGCAAACACGGTCACTATGGATGGTAACTAACGCAAACGTAGTTACAGTCACAGTCACGCAAATAGGACATAAACAGAGACAACAGCCCGAGGCGTGGTGTCGGGACAATTGAAGTGTGAGAGTTGTAGCCTAGCGACAGCTCTGTGCCGAATAAACCAGGATATCGATATGTCCGATCTAGACATGTGCATATCATATCTAGAATAGCTTCCGATAGCTATTTGCAACTAATAACTCGAAGGTATCACTTACAACGGACCACCCCATAGGTAACCCCGCGAATTTGTAAAGTTGTCCGAAACGTTGACGGTGAAGTAGTCTCGGTCCGATGGGTTGATGCCCAACGCGTAAAACCCGTCTTGTTGGTCGAAGCTGAACATTTACTCCCCCTTTTGGGTTAGGTGTATGACCCCCAGTAGCGTCTCCATCTCCCGTTGTTTTCGCACGCGGTACTTGTTGAGTGGGCGGAGGTCGCAGATTAGCCGCCAATGGGCGACGCCCGGTTTTGGCACTAGGAAGAGGCTCATAACGTAGTCGTTGCAGGTCGAAGGCCCCCATGCGCCGGCTTGTACAAAGAACGCTAACTCGCGGTTTACGAATTCTAGTTGGGCAAGGTTAGCGTCCAATAACGATACTCCTTGATTGAATCGTGGGGGACGGCGCTTGTTTTTTAACGGTAACGACACTCCCTCCCGGATCCACTGTAGGCTTTGCACGCTCGCGCCGATTTCCTCCCACTCGCGCTAGCTCCGCCGCATGCGATGTCGCATGTAGTCGGAGGTTGGATTGCATGAATCGGCGCGGCGGTGCACACCATCAGCCCCCTGCCTCGGGCTCGGGCTTCTTGTGTTGGCGTGTCTTGTCCTTCTCGCGCTTGTCGCGTTTTTCCTTGTCCTTGAGTTCCTTGTCCTTAAGGTTCTTGTCCGGCCTCGCGGTAGGTCTATCGGGGCTGCCTCAGCCGCCCTTGCCGGGCGTCGGCTGCTTAAAGGTTTGAACGGCTTGAGCTTTAGCGGTCGCGTGGAGACTAATCTCGATTTGTTTGTCTTTTAGGGCTGCGAGGAGTCCGTCGACGCCGTTGGTGCTGCGGTGGGTAGCCAGTGTGTCGAAGAAGCGGGAGCACACGAGGCGTTCGGCGTCTCGCACCTATCCCGTAAGGGCCTTCTTGCCCTTGAAGCGGCGAATATAGGTAAGTCGCGACTTTACGGCTTGCGTGACAGCCTTGTGTGTCGGAACGGCCGCGTCGTTAATATCCCATGCATGCGCTCTTTCCGCTGCGGTAGCGGTTGTCGAACGAATCGTTGCCATACTTAATTCGAGCGCCGCGTCCGCGGCCGCAGAGTAAACGCAATAGCACGCTATTTGTCGATATTCGTCGCGGGAGGAATTTTGTTTTTCTTCTGTTAGGAACCTGTCCGTCTCGTCGTGTCGAGGCGTCCACAAGCCCGGTATAGATGCGTTAACACGAGGTAAAATGTCGTTGAACGTTCGTGGGAGTAAATCGATCTAGTCACGTGGGTCGATGTACGCGGTTTTGGTCAAATTTGCATACACAAGCGCGGCGTACTTGTCCACGCTCCCTCCCTCAGATAATGCGTCGGCATATACAGACGGAATGTTGTGAAGCTTGGTAGGGACCGGTGGCTTCGTCTGGTTGCCGTCTACCTTCTGGAGCAACTGGTTAACAAGATTATACAAGTTTTCAAACTGCGCTGCATATGGTGTCGCCCTGATGTCTCCGATGTCGTTCCCTGTTGCGTACATGTGTTCTAGTAGATTGCATGCAATAGTTGCCGTGTGAAGTGCTTGATAGTACCTACACCGTGTGCTAGTAGAGTTCTTTCACCTTGCTAGACAACTAGAGTCTAGATGCCGTTGCGTGAGCTGTGCATTGATAGGTAGAAGGTGGATGACGTGTGTGTGTCGGCGCGTCATATAGGGGTAACGCATGTCTGTGTTTTTACCATTGTGACATGCGTGATCTAGCGATTAGAATTCGCAACACCAAATCAATGTCAATATGGGTTGGACTACGCTCGCTTCGTAAAGCTTTTGCGGTGCTTCACCCTCCCTACTTATGGCGACGACACCAACCCTTTCAATCCTATCCGCCTGTTTACGGACAAATGCAATGCAGCTATTCACGCAGCCCTATCCCCGGTCGGATTTTAACAATTTATGAGTCCATTGGCCTGTGGAGAGCCAAGCGGGAAAAGTGTGGAGACGATGGCTCCATGCTTGGCTGGATGTTTGTGGCTAGGAAGCCACCCAACTGCGGTCGCGAGTCACACATCACTGCCGACAACGACACGGGCTGCATTATCTTTGTTCAGCTTTATAAAGGGAAGGAGAGGATGGCGCACAACGAGTTTTGTAAAGATTATGGTAATAACCCTGCCAAGGCCATGCGGTGCACAAAGCATTGGCTCAACAGCGGACGCGCGGCGATTGTGGACAGCGGCTTTGCTAGCGTGCATCTCGCGCGTGGATTTGCTGAGCATGGCATGACATTTGATGATTGGCAATGTCACAACGGCCACTCGAAGTTCCCTCGCCATTGGCTACGCAGCAAAGCAAAGGAGAGAGGGCACCGTACAAGTTGTACATCAAAGCTCAAGGTGTGGAATCATGAGTGGGAGCTTTTGGCCGCGGTTGATTGCGACAAGCAGCCGATGTCCCTATTCGGAAATGTTGGAACCACCGCCATGGGTACGACACTCGCACGCAACTATTATATTTTGCGTGCGGACGGAACGAGGAATGTGCCGCAAAGGGCCTTTGAGAAGTGGGATATTTTTGCCAGCTACAAGGGGGACTTCAATGTCGTCGATATGCACAATAGCAAGAGGCAGGGTCCCCTCTCATTTCGGGACACGTGGAAAACGCACATATGATGGGTGCGAGAGTTTCAGATGCTTATGGGAGTGGCGCTAGTCAACGCATTCTTGCTGTGGCGGAAGTTCAAGCCGAGGGGGCGGGGATTGCACGCGAGACGTGTTTAAGCGCCGCTTTGTCTATTAAATGTTGTGCCATCCGGTCTTTATGCGGGAGATCGGGGAGAGGGTAGCTTTGCCCCAAAGTATTGCGACCTCCCATACGCAGCAGTGGAATCCCACCAAGGACGGCACCCCTCTCAGCCGGAGCATGCGTTGGGCGTGCAAGTATTGTGGTCGAAATACAATATAGTCTAGCAGTTGCGCCCCGTAGATGGATGGCATGGAGAGGCGCATGGAGCAGGGTTCCATGTGCATTTGCAGCCTAGCTTAGAGCCCGGATTGCTTCGCCAACCATATCAACGGAGCGGAGCCAAGGAACCGACTTGCTGTGGCTATGGTGCAAGTTTGGGGCGCCCGCCGGCGGCGCAGCGGCGGCGGCCCCGGAGGGGGGTGCGCTCGCAAGCCCGTCGGCATCCCCTCACCTCCCCGTGGTGAACGCTGGAAACCCCGTAGCCGTGCCAAGCCTGGCACAGTAAGGGGCTAAGAGGGCCGACAGCTCGATCCGCGGGATCAACAGCTGTCGGGAAAGCCTTGTACATAGGGCTTTTGAAAAAAACAATTCTGTGCAATACCGGCACCAAGATCTCCCGCTCGGCCCGTCCGATATGTTTTTTCGCATACATATACTAATGAGAACAGTCCTACCTCGAGGGGGTGGGACTTGTACTTCATGAGCGTTTGATTGCGAGGAGGGTACGGCTGGATCAGCGGTGGGAGGCGAGTGTTGGAGCTGGTGGTGGCCAGCCGGGAAGCAGCGCTAGGATAGGGCGCTCGCTAGCCGCCGACCAGCCATGTGCCAATCGACACTTCCCAAGGGGGGAGGCAAGACATGGCACAGGCCGGTGGCCGGTCGCAGGCGGAGGAGCGGCTATGTGAGGCGGCGGCGATCCTCATGATCAGCCGCCGCCGAAAAGCCATGCACGGAGGGCTTTTTGGAAATTAAATTAATGTCCGTACCCAGCGTCGAGCTAGTTGGGGAGCAGCACCAGGGTAGGGCGCTCACTAGCGAGCCGCCACGCCGACATGATACATCTCCCGAGGGGGGAGGAGTAGGCTTGGGCGGCAAGGAGGCCAGTCGCGACGGAAGGAGCGACAAGATCTGGCGACGACGACCCTCCGGGTCGGCGCCGCCGGAAAACCCCGTACGGAGGGTTTTGACTAATTTCCGTGCACCCGCGGCCCGACGGATCCGGCTACGGCGACTTGACCCCCCCCCCCCCCCCCCCCCCCTCCTCGATACCCACTACCGGATAGACGAGACCCTTGCGGGGGGGGGCCGGGTGAGCGCAGAGGCCCCAACCTCAACAAAGTCTACTAGGTGGACGCGCGATCACAGGGGGAAGGGTACGCACGCATGCCGGACTACCTTACAGGTACCCGGGTACCAGACAGAGAAAAAACCGGTGAAGTGAGCGGGGAAAATTCAGGTGCGGAGGCAGGAGCGCCCATTTTTTCTATGTCTATGTGTCTCGGTCCCCCCCCACCTGCCCTCGAGGTGACGGGGGACCTCGACAAGGAGGACCGTCGCGTCGGCGGATGCGGCGGCGACCTTGGCGGGGTTTCCGGGATGGGGCGGCGGGATCGACGAGCGACCACGCGAGGAGGGTTTTTGCCAGCCTTTCCCCTTCCTATCTTCGGCAAGACCGAAGTCACGCGGGAGCTAGATTAGGTTGGCCCGTCGTCCCTCCCGAACGCCGACCGGCCTCGGCCGGTCGGCACCCCGGTTCGGTGGGAGCGGGCCGAGCATCGTGAAGGTCGAGCAGCAGTTTAGTTTTGCATTTCTCGACAAGTTGATTTATTTTTCGATCTGTTTTTCTGGATAACAAAATTATTACGTTGTTACTGCTTAGGCGGGGGGATTGTGGCAATTACTGCGGTTGCTTACAGTTTTTTAACTCCCGAGGAGCGTCGACACAAAGTGACGCTAGGTGTGTCGATAGGTGTACTGGGTCGAAGAGACCCGGGCCCAAGTTGCTAATAAGTCTTGAAAGGCAAAGTAGAGTGGCCCGAGAGACAGTAGTCGGTCTAGTTTGCCGGCACATGTTGTGAACAATTTCAATTTCAATTTCAATTGCAAGTTTGGGTGAAGCGGAGGGCATGAAAGGCAGCATCGGGGGCAAGGGCGCAAGTGAAGTCGGAGTAGGTGGGTGTTTTGGCGCTGGTAGCGAGTGAAGTTGGTCATTTGCGGCGTAAACTGCGAAGTTGGCGCTGCATGAATTTTTTGGTTGTATGTATAGTTTTTGCAAGGTTTCTATCTATCTTGCACGAGTCAACAATGGTCAAGACTTTGCCTTAATATGCATAAGGATGTTGTTAAACTACTTGCTGGTGTTTAATCTCTCCTTCCTTACTTTAAGGGCACTAAAATGTGCGTAAACTATCTAATTATAGCTTCGGACTATGGGTACCTTTAACTTCAGACCCTTTGTTGACCATTCACATGGCATTCTTTTGATTTCAAACTCTAGGAA
>JAPMLY010000260.1:0-245000 GCA_026401115.1 Tetraselmis chui | reverse complement strand
TCCTCGTTTTCCATTTTGTCCGCGAGTGAAGAAAACTTCGGAATAAAATACGAGTAAGAAATAGCGACAGGGGTGAAATCCGAAGAGGGCAAACTCGATCGACCTACAAATGTGCAGGCGCCTTCTTACCTTCAGCAGACGAGTGGCCTCTTTGACGTGCGACGGCTTGATGACCTCGGAAGCGTCCACACGGGCGCGCGCCTCGCTGAGACGGATAAGCGCCTCGAGCTGACGGACGGTGATGCGGTAGGCGGTAGCCGAGCCCGGCGCGGCGTCCTCTGTGCGCAGCTTCTTGTAGCTGTCCACCAGCAGCTGCCGCGCCTCGGCGCTCATCATCGGGCGAATGGCGCGCGCGAAGCGAATGTACCGCTGCATCGACACCATTTCGTACTTTGTGTTTGGTCGAATAGCCGCGTCCTGCTTTTGGTGCACCGCGACGATGTGGCTGGCGATACGGAAGTCCGCGCTCTCGTCCGGCTCGTCGATCATCACGTGTAGCAAGTCGAAACGCGACAGGATGGCGGGTGGTAGGTTGACGTTGTTGCGAAGCGCCAGGGAGCGGTCGTAGCGACCCGACTTGGGGTTAGCGGCAGCAAACACAGAGGTACGCGCGCTCAGGGTGGCTTGAATGCCGGCTTTGGCGATGGAAATAGTCTGCTGCTCCATTGCCTCGTGAATAGCGACCTGAATCACGGCCAAAAACCATCAGACGCGCTGGACCAAGCTCAGAACCAAGCACTCGACACTCGACGGGCTCGAGCAGTAGGTGTCGGATACTCGTAAGGCGTGCGAGTGCATATGGTATTGGGGCTTTGTGTTGTTGGAGCTGGCGGGCGTTGACATCTATTGGGTGTTGGACATCCAAGGTATTGTTGCATCCCGGGCGTTGGAGATAGGGTGTTGGAGATAAGGAGTTGAAGACAGGGTGTCGATGATCAGAGATGAGGGAGAGGAACGCACCTGATGCTTGCTGTCCATCTTGTCGAACTCGTCGATGCAGCAGATGCCGTTGTCCGCCAACATAAGCGCGCCGGCTTCGATGCAGTAGTCGCCAGTGTCAGGCTCCTGCAGCGCGACACCCCATTAAAATGTGACCAACTCCAACACCCCCTCGTACTATTTTAAAAGATACATAGCACTGTCCAAGAAATGAACAGGGCGACCGCAGGAGGGGGGGGGGGGGGGGGGGGAATTTACCTTGACGACAGTGGCAGTGAGGCCCGCGGCGGAGGACGACTTGCCCGAGGTATAAACCGCGCGCGGGAGGAACTTGGAGATGTACTTCAGGAGCTGACTCTTGGCGGTGGACGGGTCGCCGACGACGGCGACGTTAATGTCCCCGCGCAGGTTGATACCTTCCGCGGTCGTCTTGTGGACGCCGCCCATCAGCATCAGCAGCATCGCCTTCTTTACGTCCGCCGCGCCGAAGACGCCGGGCGCCAGGCTCGACACCATATCCGTGTACAGGTTCTTGTTTGCTTTCATTCCCTCGATCTCGCTCTGCTCCGCCTCGTTCATTCCGTCCAACACCTCCTCGACGCTGAGGTCGTCGTCGCCGCGGATGTTGACGACGCCAGCCTGAAGGTTCCCTTGCTGTCCTCCCAACAACAGACGAACAGACCAAAAAGTGAATTCCAGTCTTCCCACCTGTTTCGTGAATCGCTGTATTGCGGTAATTCTCGACGGGTACGATAAAACAATTTAAAGATTAACCGCAAAGAAAAAAACAATGGCAAGTAACATCCAATTATCGTTAGTATTGAATTTTACGTATGTCGACAACAAATAGGGGGAAATCAATACAGTGAATGTTCACGCAAACCTGAAATGCGTAGATCAGTCTCCAAGAAATCAAACTTTTTAAACTTTCTGAACACTATAGGCATTGCTACTGTTCATTCTTTACTTGTCAACACTCCTTGTTTTCAGAGTGAGGACGACCAATAGTTTCCAGAGTAAGCAATACGTATGAAGAATGGCTCAGTGGTACGATAAAATTTTCAAATGCTGATTTTATGTTAAATGTTTCAACCAAGCATGCAAATTTCTGAAATTTTCCAAGACAATGTTAAATTTATCGCATCATTTCAAAATATTCAGCCCTGTAAACCCTAAAAACCCTATACATCAAAATTTCAATGAAAAGCATTATTTGAATTTTAAAAACTCTGGCCGGAGAATTCGTTCGCACATTATATATATTGCGGATTTGCAGTTCGACCTGGAAAGACCTGCACACGCGCGGCCTTCCACCGCGTTGGTTACCAGCTGGCTTACCTGGACGGAGTTGGCGAGGAAGCAGAGGCGATACGTGAGCTCGCGGCAGCCGAGGGACTTCAGACCGCGGATGGCGTTTTCACCACCCGCGTTTGAGCTCTGCACCGACTGCACCCTCTCGCCGGGCGTACTGATCACGCTGGCGTCCGGGACCACGGCCAGCGTGCCGTTGAACACCACCTTGTCGCCTGCTCGCGCCTGTTCCACCGTGTGGTTGCGCAGGATGACGTCCATCGTGCGGGGCAGGCTACCGGCGGGGACCTGAGTGTCGAGCCGTCAGCAGGCACAGGTTAGCACGAATTACGTACAATAATCCCGACGAAACAACTTTGCTTATTGGGATCGTATCAACCGCGTCGATAAGTTCAAAGGCACGATGTAGGGAATTGGCACCTCATCCGTGGTCTCCTGCACGCGGACGCGCTGCCAGTCGATGAAGGTGCTCTCCTCTCTCACCAGCGACCAGTGATCCCTGCGACGATACGAGTTACATATAATGTAAGTCTTCTTCTACCAAACAAAAGCTCCCTTTGCCAGAAACTTCTACCACAAGGTAAGCATTGGTGTAGGGTTCAAATCCTAAAGACATTATCAGAGTCTGCGTCCTGGGGTCACATCATGCAAGGGAAGGGAGGGAGGGAGGGGACCTGTTGCCGCATGTGGGGTTGGAGCAGATGCAGGGGACGGTGAACTTGAACTGCTGCTCCACGTTGCGCGCGATGGTGTTGCACTCCTGGCAGCGGAAGGTGGCCATGTAGAGCTCGGGCCGCACCTCGCTGGTTCGAGTGACGGTGCCGGTGAAGGAGATAAACTTGCCCAGCTCTTTCATGTTGAGACGGCGCAGGGCCTCAAAGCGCGTGTTGTTGTACATGCACACCCAAAACTCCTTCTCCACCCCCTCCTCCGTCTCCACATGTGACTCGTGATACTTGCGAACCAGATTCTGAATCGCCTTGCGAAGATATACCTCCACCCGCCCAAAGTTATCCGCCACATTCTGCATTCACACATCCCAACCAACCACTCAGCCACCCCCCTTTCATTAAGCACAACAACCATAACCTTTCTCCATCCCCTCCCTGAGACAGCTTCATCATGTGCACTAAGAGAAACTCAACGATAACTTTTACTTGTTGGATTTTTGCCCCAAAATTATCCACAGGGAAAGAACATGGAGCGCTCACCCTTGCGAGGTCTGTGTCGTAGTCGTTGAGCTGACCGAAATCGACCTCCAGCGTGGTGGAGTTGTCACCCACCATTACCTCCAGTGCGCTGAGGTAATGGGGCGTGACGCCCACGCTGCCCTGGCTCCCGGGTGCCGCCGCCTCCTCCTCGGCGGCCTTCAGAGTGACCGGGTCGATGTAAGTCTCCAGAAAGGCGGTGAAGGAGGCTTGCGTCTGGTCCATTAGCTCGCTGGATATGGCCGTGAGGCTCTGGGCTTGGGAGGTCGCCATGGCTGCGTCCTATCTGGTGTCACTACCTGCTTTGTTTACACGGCAGTCAGACAGCAGGAAATACGATGCCGGTAGAGCGGTGCAGTGTAGCTCGGCGGCCACGAGACAGCCAACTTACGAGACCCACTCGGCGTGAACGCCACGATGGGGTGGAAGTTCAAACGCATCAGCGGGATCGGGGATGCAAATCGAAACCATGCTAGCAACGCGAGGCCCATACAGAGGTTAGGCGCAGAGGGGGCGACGGAGGTGGGGGGCTTTTGTTTTACGGCCGCCGACGGGGCGACGGATAGCAGGTTCTCACGCGCGAGGACGATCTGGCGATAGTCGCTTCCCTCCGACCACGAGAAAGATACATAAGAGTAGCCCGGCGAGCGCAGAACTGGCCATCTGTATCGACTCCCTATCACCGTCCACTTCTCCAGAGGTGGGTCGTCAAGCAGTTGGTAGCTAAAACCTTTCAAAAACAGACCTACCTCGCGGCCCGATTTAAACTCGGCTAGCTTGTCGTGGCTCGGCAAGGACCTTCCCGACCACTGCCGCCTAGCCACCTGACCTGAACTAACTCCTTATTCTCCATATGTGCAAATACCTTCGGTTCGGTGCCTTTCCCGTTGTGCAGCTACCCGGAGCTACGAGGCCGAAGGTGTGCGGGTTGGAGAAGTAAAGGTTTGCGTGGGTTCAAGTACGAGGATGGGTCGCCAGCCGGACGGCGGGGGCGCGCGGGAGCTGGCGGCGGGAAATAAGGACTAGTCAGACAGTGGCCTACGACTTTGTGGAGTTTCTTTGTCGAGGAAGGGGCTTAAGATAACGGACATCGATACTAAAGCTGGAGCAGATTAGCACTGAGCGTGACTGGATCCGGAAGTGGGTTTCCTCAAATTTTGAATTTGTGCAACGCCGCTATTTCTGCTCAGATCGGCCGCCTTGCCGGGGCCGGGGGATCGCAGTTCCTTTGCACAAGCTGGGCTAGATTCGTATCGCACCTGTTGCAGGAAGTCTTTCAGTCGAGCAGTCGGGGCTTCCTGGGCACGCCAGAAGCGATAGAGCAGCCACGGGGGTTGTTGTTGTGGGTGAGAGACTGTTTGCGGCAGCAGTTTCGGTTCCTAGCAAAACTCTAGCGAACGAGGGGAACAGTGCCGCGATCATCTCCTTTCGCGGCAGTCCCATCTGTCGGCCATTTCGGATGAGCGCGGCGGGGTCCATTTTGGACGAATGTTAGTACTTAATATCTGAATATGTGCGATCATCAGCGAATCAGGGGCTGTGCCTATCAGTACAGGTACTATTGGTGCAGGTACTAGCTGGAGTATTGAGACTTGAAAGAGATGCAATGAAATTTCAAATTTGAATTTGCAGTATCCATGAGAACAGGTACCCGGGTACGCCCATTTAAAATTATGGGTCTGTGAGTACTCGTACACACAGCAAGCAACAATAAACACTGCTATTCCGGAACCCGTACTAGTACCTGTACCCCCAAATGCAGTGACACAAACTACGACGATGCGTAAATTGGTCTTTCGCTGTTGCAGTACTGAGTACAGTACAGGTACTGCACATTCTCGGTTTCTCAGCCTATTACGTAATCGCTTTGCTGATGCGCCAGTCATCTGCTCGTCCCGCCAAAATTTACTTGTACAAGCAAGAGCGAGTACCTCATCACTACCGGTACTAGCATTACAGAAGCCGCATTTTGGACACGGCACACCCGGGTACCTGTACACCCGGACATTTACCGTTTGCACGAATTTTCCGTACCCGTACGTTTTTCGCCAATTTTGTTGTCGCCAAGTAGATTGCGTCTCACAGGCTTGCGTGCGTTCGCCTCGTCACATAAACCGTCTTCTCCACCGCGCCAATGGTAGCGGCTCATCTCGCATGGCCGTGCCCCCCCTTTTGGAAGTGGAAAGCCATGAACCCACGCAACCACTATACACCAAGTAAGTATGACCCCTGCCGCGTTTCAGTGCATATAGTGCATTAGGTTCTTTATTACGGCTACGGACGGAGGGGTTGCTAGGGCGGCTCGTTACGCGATTCGCTTGTTCTCACCTAGTTCGATAACAGACACCCTGCTCTACGACCTTGGGGGGCACGCATATCACGCCGTCACAACTTCAGCACAAAGGCTCCACACGCACCCAACACATATGTGCATAGGGTGGTTTGGTTATAATGCGTGTAAATTCTTACTTTGACCCGCTATGACTGTCGGCATCGATAAGTTTCGGTAGGTAGGATTCTACGAATCTCAGGGTTTAGTTTTCCTCGTTCGTCACGAAGCATCAGTTTTCGAGGTCGCGCTCCCTCGAGATAATACCCTTACCGGTGCCCGCTTAGCATAGTCTTCCTGGCATAGTAATTTACTCGTGTACCGAGTTGGACACCGTTTTGACTCAGATGTCACCATTTATGCCCAGTTTCCGCTCCGAATATCAAGTTCGCGACTACAAATTACCTTCACCCACATCTTATCACCCGCGCACGCATTGTAGAGGGGCACGCAGCACGCTTCACCATCCCCCCCCCGACGCGTTGTAGAGGTGGGGTTTAACTTTGGGAATAAAATCTTTTCGTTTTTCTGGTCCCCCAACCCCCCCGTGCTGCGACCTCGACTCCGTAGGTGGCAGATACCGTAAGCTAAGAGGCACCGTTTATTTTTTGAGGTCCCGCGTAGGTACCCACTTTTCTAACTCTACCGGTGTGCCGTATTGCAGCTGTGCTCATCAAGAGGCACTGGATCCCCCGTGATGCCCAAAGCCAAACTAACCAAGAACTGGGGCGTTGTGTTCGGAGCCGCGGCACACAAACGACGGAGGAGGACCTGCCGCGGCATAGGTGGAGCAATGCTCTTGGGGAGCGGGACCTGTGCGTCGCGTGCCTAGGAGTAATGGCGCGCACGACGCCCATGGTCGGCGACGGCAATGGCATCTGCCGCCGTTGCCACCGAGGGGTGGCTCTGCCTGCCACTTTCCTTAGGTACGCGCTGCCTTCCCTGCGTTTGGCCGCCGTCTTGGTGTAGATGGTGGCCGATGGTTGTAGTAGGTACAAAGATTTCCGATACTTTTTGTTGTTTTGCTTTTTTAGGAACGATGATTACCTTGCGGCCTTTCGAGTTCAAGCTGCGAAGGAGCTGCTATGTGTGGACCCTCGGGCCTACGCGACTATCATTTAAAATCAGGTAAAATCCCAGCACCCTTAGGTTTTCCAATGCTTGCGCGCTCTCATTCTCTTTGCCTTTGAAGGCGTCCACCACATCATAGAGCACTTTGATGCATAGTAACCTGCCGTTGACATGTAGAGCTTTCCATATAGTGGTAGCATCTCCCAGAAACTGCATTGGCACTATCTGCCCCTCTGACAAGCTCATCTTGCCCGACTCCCACAGGTACTTAAGCCTAGCCTCAACCACTTTGGAAGGATCAAAGTAGGCGGCCTTGCTCTCATCTTCAATGGCGAAGCCTAGGGAGTGCAGGAACCGGCTGCGTTGGGATAGCACGTGGCGTTTAGAGGGCAGCAGGGGGATGGGTGTCCCTTCCGGTAAGAGCACCCTCGCCCACTCCCCATCTTGTGTCGCCTTCTTGTTACCAAGATAGTTCACTAGTGCTTGGTACCGCCTCTCTGTCATATCTAGTGCACAAAATATAGGCAACCCCATAGAGCGATAATGGGCCTCCATAGCCCACGCTGCTCGCTGCTCTGCTTCCTTTGCGACATCAATTTTAAGTTGCATGCTGATGTCCTTGAATAGGTCGGCGTGACTCTTGAAGAACGAGACTAGGATGCCAACGAAGACCGACGTAGGGCATCCTTCTTGTGGCTCCTCTACCTCTACCAAGTTGCTTGCCTTTGTAATGTCTGAACTCTTGTATTTCATAGCCCACGTGTGCCCGTATAGTTTTGTAAAATGCTCCCTTAAATCCATACGTTGTCTTGTCATCCACCTTGCATGTGAGGTGCTGCCGGGTTGGCTATTTGTCCTTCTTATCCTAGCAGAGCGAGGAATGTACTTGATGTCTTTAGTATTCACCTTTTTCGATGCTTGAGGTTGTAGCTCTTCTACCTTGTTGTTTTGATGCTGCATCTCGGGCTGGGCGGCGGGCTGGGCGGCGTGCTGCGGCTGGGGGCGTATAAGCTGAGGTTGGGCGGTTTGCGTGTGCGCGGGCGGCTGCGGCTCGGACTGGACGGGCTGGTAGTGGGACAGGGCGGGCGGTCGGTGGGCGGGCTGCTCATATATTTCGCCGATGTCGTCGTTGCACTCATCTAGCTCCCAATCCATTGCTCCGTCGTCGACGATAGGGAGTTGAGGGGCTTTGGAACGTCGGCGGGGCTGTCTAGGGAGGGATTCTTTTTCTTCGTCCCCCGACACATCAATATCTCCCGTTAGCTCAGCTGCTGCCTCCGCGTCCGTCGCGATAACGTTCGCAACAACGTCCGCAAAATCGCGCAAAGTGTTGAATGCGGCATCGCTAGCTTTTGCCGCATCAGCTAGAACCTGCTCGTCACCGTCGTCATCGCCGTCCGCTTCCGACCCCGACCCCGACCCCAACGTTGCTGCTGCCCCGCCCGCGACGACCGCAACAACATTACCGGCCGCCCCTACCGATGGTGCGGCGGTTCCAACCTGCGGGGGTTTCGCCCGCTTGGCTTTACCACTACGACAAACTATATGCTTCCAGTGCCGCTTGCCCATGGTATTTAAAGCGGCAGCTTGGCGGCGTAGCTCGGCTGGCGGTGGGTGAGCCACATGCCTGTGGCGGCAAGTCGCAACAAGGACTTTGTCGTCAAGCAGTGGTGGTAGTCGCGGGTTTCCCGTACCATCGGTGAATTTACGATGGCGTACATATTTTCGGGTCAATGGAGTAGCTAAGCGAGACAACGCGCGACCCTTTACAATGTACTACGGATAAATTACGTGTATAAATGGCGAGATATGTCAGTAAGTACTACTCAGATTAAATGATATTGCGGAAATTGCGCTATTGTCCGAAAACGTACAGTGTGGGTGTGCCGTGGATCCCAATGTAAAATGTTGGTTGGCGCCGATGGCGGCTGAGTTGGTTGATCGCCTGCCTATTTTGGTGGCTATTCGTCGCTTCCATGGCATGGGTGCCGCTGACTCTCGCTCCTTGCGCTTTGACATTTATTTCCGTCTGCAACATTTCGTTCGTCGAACTACTTCTATTCCTTTTCGGCGTTTTTGGGGGGATGTGCGAGTCTGCGACGTGAATTCATGGAACGTTTTTCCGTTGCTCATCATGGCACTCTTGGTTCCCATCTCCGCGACGCTTTTTAGAAGGGCAGCGTTGACGCTGTGGCATGCCTTCATGTTCCTCGGGCTTAGGTTTTTTCTCTTTTCTTCTTTTTACATGGTGGCCTCCACTCCTTTTTCGTGTAAGAAATTGTATTGATCCCAATGTAAACGAGGAGAAGTAAATTGGAATCGGTTGTCGCCACATGTTAGCGATGCTGCTCGCGGTGCCAATCAAGATCAAGAAGACGCTCCCCTCGCACCACGTCAAGCACGACGATAGCAAGGTACCACCCAAGTGTAGGAGAGCAGGGAAGCAAGTAGTTAGCCGTCATCCCATCAGGGACTGGATCCGGATCCTACGGCTCCGCGAATCCCCGAGACTACTCGGGTTCGGACTCGGTCTCGTGGGTCCGGACCCTAGAATCACAGGTAATCGCGGGATCCGGACCCTAGAATCACAGGTAATCGCTGGATCCGAACCCTAGGTTCGGTAGGTAATCGCGGGATCCGAACCCTAGAATCACAGGTAATCGTTGGATCCGGTACCAATTATTGTAAGGAATCGTTGGATCCGGTACCAATTATTGTAAGTACTCGTAGGATCCGGTACCAGTTATTGTAAGTAATCGTTGGATCCGGTATTCATCGTACTTTATTGGATCCGCGGTAATCGCGAGTACCTCATCCTCGCAAAACGATGTGGAATCGCGATACCTAATCAGTAATTACGATTCCGAGTATCTCACGATTCTGTGGTGGCCCGAAGTGCCACGCTGTTTTTGGGGGAGGTATTTGGCAATGCAAATCTGCTGATGTGTATGTCTAGGATTGGTTCAATAGCCCCGATTGTTGTCATTCAGCAGCCTTGAATCGATTGTAGCCCACCCAAGGGCCAGTTAAACGGTGCGTACGCGCTTGAAATCCACCATAATCTGCCCGTCCACATCCAACTCCTATTATAGTTAGCAACAATGGCGGGGCAAGCGGAAAATAGTAGACCGTCTAGATCATGGAAGAGCTTGTCATCGACGGCTATCCAACGTACAGAAGAGGAGCTTGTTGGGAATTCAGGTAGGGTGTTCATGATACCTCAGCCAAAATCTACTGTATGGGATCCAAGCATGAGCAGGCGCATAGAACTAGTAGAGATGTAAAAATTGAATATGCAATACAAATTTCCCCCAAAATGCGCAATTTGTATCAATTTACAAGAGTACTTCGAGTACTTGTTGGAATCGCGAACCCAACGAATCCAACGGAACCAAACATTTGGAAGTACTCATGTACTCGGTTCCGGAACCGAAAACACAGGTACTCGCTGGATCCGAACCCTAGAGTCATAGGTAATCGCTGGATCCGAACCCTAGAATCACATGTAATCGCGGGATCCGGACCCTAGAATCAGAGGTAATCGCGGGATCCGAGCCCTAGAATCACAGGTAATCGCGGGATCCGAACCCTAGAATAACAGGTACTCGCGGGATCCGGATCCATATTTTAGAGGTACTCACTAGTTCCGGATCCTAAAAAATCAAGTACTCATGGATCCGAACCCAACAAAAAAATGGCGGATCCAGTCCCTGCATCCCATATGGTTAAACCTTAGCTCAAAGCGAGTGTTGTCGGTGGAGTTTATCGATTTAAGCCCATAACTTCCCCTTACATTATCCGAACTATACACGTCGTTTTGAGCGCGAGGCTGGGGCATTGCTCAAGCGCTCATAAGTAGCTGCACATTGCTCAGTGTTCTATATAACCGTATTTTGGGGGACTTGTTGGAGGGGGTTTGGAGGCGTGGGTACCGTATTTAATGCGCGAAGTTTGGGTTGCGGGTGTATGAATAGAGCACGGATGGTCACGCCGCATACAAGGGTAATGTTTTTGGAAAGCAAGCGAGTAAAAACCCAAATGCCGCAGGTTTGGATACACAATGCACGTTGCAAATGGCGGAGAGCGGCGGTGTCGGCGGTAACGAGTAGTCGGCACCGCCTCCGGCATTCTCCGCGTCACTGGTGGCATGGCGGACGCCCTGCGCTCCAAGGAGTCGTGCCTTTGCATGTGGATGATGACTAGCGGCTCCGGGGCAGCGATGTCCATGGCGTGATTGAAGAAGCCGGCGATTTGCTCGCATATTCACGTCGCGGTGAGCGACGGCTTGCGGCGAGACTTCTCCCGGTGCTTCCATATCATTTGCGCGTGGACCACGTACATCGACGTGACGGACGTTTTGATGTGGCGCCCGTCGTTGAGCTTCCGGAACACGAGGTCAACGGCGAGGAAGGCCTTCTTGACCTTGGGGCCGACGGGGAGCGGCACCCACTCCTTATTGTGTGCCCCACGCCTGCCAGCCACTAGTAGCGGCCGCTCTCGGGGTGGCTATTGTAAGTAATACTTACTTTTTATTAGGTATAGGCAGCTAATGTAAGCTATTCTAGTTGCACTTTGTGCATGTCCTTGCTAGACACGACTGTGCTCTAGACATGAGACATTGGTCTAGTGAGTCGACATAGCGCTTTCGCTATGCTACACTACTTCCCTTCCTTCGTCTTGACACCATGCCTCATGGTGGTTGTCTAATGCCTATGTGATTGTCCTTTGTAAATGTGATTATAATTACGAATACGATAGTTACCTTATATATTGAACGTGTATGCCCAATTCTACAAATTATGGGCCCCCGCCTCAAGTCAATGATAGCGACAACTGTCTTCTTCGAGCTTCAATCTAGCACTCCCACGGAAGATAACACCCTTATTGCTAGATTGTTCAGAGAATTTTACTCAATCTGGGTATCGGCTTAAAAGCCTGTAGTAGCCTCATTGGCTCATTCAATCTCCGATAACCACCGCTTAAGTCAGTTGATCTAGGACGTCAAATAGCCAACCACACGAAACGCACTCGCTTTGTGCGGACATGGTGCATACATGCCCAAGCTAGAGACGGGCGCGGGGCGGGGGGGGGGCACTGGTGGGTGAATACACATACACATAGTGCACGACACCTTAAATATAGCTATTATATACATATTTACATTGTTAGCGTGAGCCGCTACGCCACCGGACGTTTACGTCCGACCCGTCCGTGGCTGTCATTTATGCCCAACATTGGGTGGAGCATACGGTAAAGGTACTTTGAGACGCCCCGGGGCATCATGCCGAGGGGCCTACGGCAACATGCCATCTCTCTTGAACCACCGTTAGGCGCATGTGCAGCTAGCTTGTGGATTTGTCCATTGTCTAGCTTCGATTGCCAACGTCATCGTACCATGACATCGGAACCCCGCCATGCGGTCCTTCCCGCCGAGACTTCCCGCCATGATTCTAACTAAAGCTCGCATGACACCTCGTCACCGCCTTTTGATGCATTGGCGATGGTCATGGGGCAAATGGCGTTAATTTATGCGTTCCTCGACGACGCATTAATTAATTGACTATACCGATCATCGCGTGCATGACGCCCACCGCGATACACCGCGCGACACACCAACTCCACCTCCGGTCCACCTGCCTCCGCCACCTAGGCACTTGCAATTCGGACACCTCGAGATTCCGCCGACACCACCTCATTTTCCAAGTGGACAACCGTACATGCCTTTTGGTCAGCCCCACGTGCGTGGTGGTCCACCCCATGCCAAGTGGCCAGTCTCACCTCTTTGGTGGTCAGCCTCACATGCATAGCGATCATCAAGGTATGTATGTTGGTCATCAACACATGCACGGAGCCCCGGTTTTCTTGCCTAGTCCTCGCGTTCGCGGTGGTTTGCGAGGGGGGGGGGGGGGGGTGTCCCACGATCGACCCCGTGGTAGTCGGACGGGCGGTCCACGAGTCAAATACATTCGTCAGGGACTCGCTCAACCGCTCTATGAAGATGAGAATGCCCACCATGGGGCAACATATTGAGTTCAAGCAGTGGAAAAGGAACTTCCTTACGTTCTTGTCGCTTAAGGCATCGTACTTAATTCCCCAGTTTGCCCTTCGTGAGTCGGGAGTGTAGTTGGACAAAGTTGCACAAAATTACGCACGTGCCATGCTGCTACGTGTTGTCAACGAGAACAAACGCGCTAACCAAGCGGCCAAGTGCGTCTTTGGAGCACGCCATGACTGTGCTGTTGCTTTTTGGGACATCCATTGTGAGCGTATAGATAGCCGGTCGCTGGCGCGCTCAATGTACATGTTGGACAACCTCATCTTGGTCACCGCCAGGGACATTCACTTTCGGAGTACGTCCACTTCATGCGCCGATCACTCGATAATGTTAATGAGACGACATGCGAGATGATAGATGGCTTGGCTGCCATATGCCCGCACCACCTTGGTATGTTGATGTTGCCTAGGCGCCTAGCATTTCGAGCAACGGCCATTTCGGCCACGCGAAGAAGTGTGTGATAAATGCGTTCAACACAACAATCTCATGTCAGCAGACGATATGATGGCTAGCATTCTCCACCTTCGTCAGAAGGTGGAGGAAGAATTCATTTGGTCTAGTCTTGTTACCCCTACTACGAACACCCCCCCCCCACCTATCTCTACCTTTGACCGTTGAGCACATCTAACCGCTTCTACCGCTCGGGGACGGCGAGAGCACTCTCGGCCTCGGCACGGACGGAGGACTTCATGAACGCCCATATCGTTGCTGTCAAGAAGCTCCCCGGCGCCATCTCTGCAAATAACAATGGTGCGCTAACATCAATGCAACCTTTGGGTAACCTTCGCATCACCATGCAAAACTTTCACGGACAACGCCTCTGCGCCGGAGCTCTACTCCCGCAAGACTCCTTGCGTCACATCGAGATTTGCCAACGTTGTGAAAAATTGGAGGTGGAGGTTATCGCCCCCTCAAAAGAGAATGCACCCGAACTTCTCGCCTTGAGGAAAAGTAATGATGAGAGGCTCGAAGCGCTTCGAGGCAGCAAGCGCATTCGGCAAGATATTGCTACATGACCGTTCGAGCGAAGTCGTGATCTAGGAGGTTGACCAAAGTAGAATGTATTTAATGAAAAATCGCAATATTTGAATGTAAATTATATATACACCATTTTGAATAATTATTCGTTGCGTTCCAATGCAGCTAGCCAAGTTATGTTGCAACTTTTTACTTCGAAAAAAACACAATTCCCCCCTCCCCACCCCCTTTAAATGCTGTTTTTTATACTTGTTTTTTGAAATACGTCGAATAACAGTCCGTAAATATGATGTTTTGCGCGATGTGGATCACTTAATCTTGCGTGGGGGGTGCCAAACGTTACGGTTGTGACCTAACCACTTTTTCTCTTGGTCGGTTGTTGTTGAATGTGATGAGGTGGTGCGTCCATGGAGAGGTTCCGGGGGTGGGGAGGATGGGGGTCGTGGCGGGACTGAAGCCGATATTGAGTGTTGTCAATGCGGTGGGGCCCGAGGGGGTCGTACTAATTGTGTCGTGGAGTTGAAGCCATGTGGCCTATAGTACGTCGTGGAGGCGGGTGAGATCGTGAGTCTATCCACATTCGCACCATTCGCGGCGCAAGGTGTCGGGGTCATGAGCTGGGCGGCATTGTGAGTGGATGGCGAAGTGCGGGTATGTGATGCATGTGTTAGTGGGTTCGGAGTGTAGAGGTTCATGGCTTAGCGGCGCTGGTCATGTAGTCAGCCGGTGGAGGCAGCCGGTCGGCGGTGGCAACAACGCCGAGCGAGCAGCGAGCCGGCGGAGGCGAGCATTGGTGGGCGACAATGTTTGCTAGGTGGCAACGCCGGACCTGTCGTCGACCGGGGGGGCGACAAGGGTAGTCGCCACGTATAGCGGGGGCGACCGCGCCCGACAATCGCCCGGCGGAGGCGAGCGTTGGCGGCGGGTTGGTCGGCTCGCACGGCACGACGGGGGCGGCAGCGCCGGATAGTCGGCGGGGCTGAGGCGAACAATGTCGGCAGCATGGGGGCGGGCGCGCCGGGTATGCATGGTAGGAGCGCCGGAAATACAGTCGGCGGGCGGCGGGGGCGATATGCATGGCTAGCACTCATGGTGTCGGGCGCCAACGCCCGACAATCGGCCGGTGGAGGGGAGCATTGGCGGGCAGGTGGGCCGCACGGGTGAAACCGGCAACGCAAGATAGTCGGCGGGGCGGAGGCGAGCGATGGCAATAGCGCCGAACGTGCATGGCAGCGCCCGATAGGCCGGGTACATTAATTAAGCAGAAACGGTGCACGGGGCGTGCGGAGCTTGCGGAGAACAACACAATGCATGATTTGTTACCATGTATTCGACACGAATTAGGAAGGAATACTAGAATAGCTCACGTCACAAACATTGTGGCTGTTGCCTTTTTCAAATCATAGGTTGCAATTTCTAAATGCTTATTGTGATGCTGTGGGGAAGCACCAATGGGTCTTTGGTCTATTATGCAACCGCTCTCATATCCAACTTGCATTAGGTAACGGGAATGTCATGGCCCAAGATTATGAAGCAACATACCCCGCGGCCAGTGTTATTACGCCCATAATAATGCCAATAACTTCATGGTTGAGGTGAATCGTGAACAAAATGACTCTTGATGCCGCTAAAAACGGTATGACCGTTGTGCTTGCGAATAATGGATTCCACGCGAGCCTATTTTCAGTGCCAATTCTTGGTCCAACGATATACACTCTTCTCATAAAGTCCGCTAATAGTGCCTTTCGGGCAGGGCGGGTGTTTATTATGTAAGGCTTCTAGGGTTTAATTGTACTTCAACTCGTTGAAAAGGCGGACCGAAAACTGTGTTGACGGTGAAATGAAGAGAGAAGCGGGGCACAAATGGGGGCCGTCATGGCTACGATATGACGTATTATTAGGGTTTACAGTCCAACCCCGATTTCGGGGCATACCTTTACCCGGAATTTGGATTTTCCACACTTAGGTTCGTGATTACCCCCAAAATCGGCGACGCAACATGCGGTTTCTATGATCCTAGTATGCATGATGTTGTCCGCAAGCATGAGAGCACGTGAGTGTGATTACAGGTCCCGTGAAGATGCTTGACGTGGGTAGGATTGGGACCGGAAAACCACAGCTTGGGAGGCTTAAAAAAGCCTAACTTTGCCGTACGGTGTCCGATTGAAGCAAACTAAATTGCAAATGAAAGGCCTTTAACCAAGGATAGAGATTGTGTTCGGGAATTGCGCCTACAGATGCCGGCCGATTCTCGCGTCAAATTTGCCGTCCGATGATATCCATGCCCTCGTACAGTTAAGAAAAGTTTTAGGGTTTCAAAATCTGCCACATTCGCGCGGGGCTAGCAACCCATGGACAAGTGGTACCCGCACACTCTCTTCGCCAATACGCTCAACAATCACCGCTCTATATATTTTCTATTCACGGCGCTGCGCACTTCATGCCCCATGATGGCGCAGTGCCGTGCCAATTGCCGCATGCCAAATAAAAGCCCGTGCTAGGGTACTTTGAACCCCCCCCCCCCCCCCCCCCCCCCCCCCCCCCCCCCCCCCCCCCCCCCCCCCCCGCGCCATTTTTCGCGCCCGGCGATGCGCAAGCTTCAAAGGCCAGCGATCCGCGAGCAAGGGTGCTTACACTGCAAGTCAACCGCCCCTCAAGCCCAACAGGTCCCTAGCCCGTGCTTCTTGGTTGTATTTCCGGGCATGTAGCAAGAAAACCAAGTGCACACGACATGCTATTCTCGGTGTCGCCGCTCTGTAGACGGCCGGGTGCAACACACTCGGCGGATACTAGTGCAAATGTGTAAAATGCTTAAACCAAGTGTCGAGTAGTCTTCCGGCTTGTCGCGACACTACGTGTACCGAGCCGCGCATAGAGGCGTGCATAACCTGCACATGCACGAGTTTTTGGGCACGCAAATCCAACGTGTGTGCCCATAATAATAATTGGGGCGTGCGCCGATAAAGGTGCCCACGTCAGTGAACAAAGCGCCGTGGTGTGTTGTTCGAAAATCAGTTCTCTACCCCCCAATCGAGTTGCGTGGCCATCGTGCCAATGCGTGGCGGGAAATCAAATGCGTGCCGCTAGTAACGGACTTTATGGGAAGAGTGCACATGTGCTTTGAGTGGTACTAAGTATTTAGACTGGCACTTATCTATACTTCATTTCAATTTCCTCCGCCCCCTTCCCCCGGTTGCAGAGCTGTTATGCCTAAGCGTATGAGAAGAGAGGGACATGTGCCTCGATAAGATGGTACGATCTGTGGATCCCTTGAGCACAGGAGGGTCGATGTTGAGCACAATGGAGCGTTGCTTATTCATTCATGACATGAACACTGAAACAGCCTTTGAAAGAGAGGTTGTAAACAGTTGAAGATGTATTTTGTGGTTGATATTGGTGAATAAGCAGCTCCTTGGTTTTAATTTACAATAAATTGTCAGCAAAGGGTATGAAACGTTACATCTCTTCTTGTCCCAACTTGATCCGTCTTATAAGTTTATTAGTGGGCATTGCAGTCAACGATTTAAATGCATCGTGGCTGACAAAAATGCTTCTCAACATCGTCGAAAGAATTTTCTCTTTGACGGATCTAAGCCCCTCCCAAAAACAAATTTCTAAGAAAACTATGTGCGGAACAAAATGTCGATTCCGCTCGCAGTCACATAACCAACGAAAGAACACAGTCGCAGCATTTATCAAACCGCTCCGGCCTTGTTATGACATACCTGCAGCACGACCAATGTTCATTGGTTCGGGTAACTCACAACATGGGAACCCGCACAGCTTATTAAAGGATAGCGAAACGAAGACAAACAGGGGGGGGGGGGGGGGGGGGGGGGTCGGGCTCATGTGCCGCACCTCATCCCAAGCCACGCCGGCAACAGACCACATGGTGGCTGTGACAAGCGCGGTCATCAAGCTACCCGTGAGGAGAACCTCCGCTGCAAGGTATGTACCTGCCACAAGTGACGGCAGTGGCTCATAATGCAGGAAATCCCTCTTCCGCATAAACTCCGCGTGCGCCTCCCCAAACACACCGATCGTGTTTAGGAGCGCATCCAGAGACAGCTGCTTCGCGATATCCCGGTGCAGGATCGCCATGCTTGCCTGCGGCAAGGGCCTCCCCGGGTCAGGGATATGCACGGGCTCCCGCCCTGCTGCGGCGCGCAGGTCGCAGTACATCGCATCCCGCAGCTGATCCCGCTCCACATGTCTCTCTAACGGCATTTCCTAATCGCATCGTGTCGGTGTAACATGTAAGTCGCAGAACAGTCCATGCAATCTAACTTGTGAAACTCGCAATGAGGATAGCAATGCGGTGTCAATCAACGGAGTAGACAAAGATGGGGGCGAGGGGTCATGTTCGAACCAGAGCAGTCGTAAGGACAGTCGCTTGAAGTGCGCCCGTCGCCAGCGCCAGCAGTGGCCACAGCCAGCTAGAGGGAAGATGCGACTGGGCGAACAGCTGCAGCAGAGGGTTACGTATCAGAGAACCGTTCCCGGCCTCCCATTTACTTCGCTTCGTAAGATATAGGGTTAAGCAGACATGGCACGTGGATACCCCTCTTCCTAAAGTGTACCTGGATGTGCAGCAGGTCTTCCATGCCGCCGCCAGAGAGGACGGCAGAGGGCCACTGCGCACCGGTGAACGCCTCTGTGACCACAGCCAGGCCGGTTCCCTGGAAGATGACGACCTCGCCCAGACCCAATAACACGTTTGAAGCCGCTATTTGCTGCCATGTATAGTCCTTCTTCATCTGCGCCATGCACACACGCGTCCGTCTCAGCGCTTCCGTATGAAGGGGTATGTGCCAAGGTTGGATGCCGCGGAAAGGATGATGAGGGTGAGATAGGAAACTCAACGCACCCCCGCATACATGTGAAGGCTGTCCTCCACTTGCATTTTCCATGGCTGCTCGCGATTTGATTCGGAACTGCTGAATAAGTGGTAGCTGTTCCACGCCGTTATGAAGCCGACCGAGACGGCAGACCAGGTCCAGCAGTCGGCTGCGAACCGGCCCAAGTCCGTCGGTGGTGTTAACCACCTAAACACATCCTGAGAGGTGTCGACAAGGATGCATGGATATCAATACTGCGGAGCCCGATGGGTATCTGACGCCCGCTCGAGTGAGGGCGTTGGTTTCGTTCAAGCTAGGCTGGGCTGGCTCTTACCAGTCCGAGGTACTGTGTGACGGCGGCCGATACGAGCGTCGTCATTAAAAGCGCTCCGGATGTCACGACCACGTTGACACCGTCTTTCCGCTCCTTTAGCTCGCCCTCGATGTCATCCAGGGTAGTAAACGGAATGTCGCCGTTCGTGTGACCTGGCAGTAGCGCAACTTCAGCGCTAGACAGGGGCGGCTCTGTCGACACGACCTTTTTGAAGAAACTGTAGAATTGCTGTTCCTGTGACTGGCTTTTTTCGGTCGAATAGGTTTGAGCCCTGGTATGTAAGATTAGACCAGGGCTAAAAGGGTTAGTAAAGGGGCGAGTTTGCACACCTCCCCCGTCGCTTACGCCACCGTCGGGCTGCAGCTCGGAGTCCGGAAGGTCGTCAGATGACCCGGCATAAAGCGGACTGCGGCCCCGTCGCGCCGCGCAGCCCATTCCCAAGGCAGGCCACAACGGTCGCGACGGGGGACCCAATCTTCTGTGCTCACTGTGACCGCCGCGCGCGACAACTTTCGTTCTGCCCACCACTGATGGCGCGCATTGTGTCCGACATGCCCCTGCCTGCCCCGCCAGTGGAAGTCCGGCCATCCCTGCTCGGCAGCAAGTCAGTATGCCACGGGGAAGCATACTCAATTTCACGAACGATTCAGCTCACTTTCTGCAGCCGACTACAGACCCCAGGAAGTATTTTACCACCGGTGGCTGCTGAGATTCTACTAGTCGAGCTGACGCTGATGACGGCAAGGCCGCAACGGCGGGTACCAGTACCGGTGCCGGTTCCGATGCAACCTAGCGGCGGCGGGGGCTTTGTAGTCTGGACCAGGGCGGTAGCAAAGGGGGCGCTTATGTGAAACCCCGCGCTAAGATGTAATTGGCGACAAAGCCAGGTTTCATCAGCGAAGTGTGGGGCTGCCGGTCGAGTCACCTAGGACGGGTTGACGCGGTTGGGCTGCTGGCTGCCGCCTTTAGCCCGAGTGATGCCTGACTGCTCATCTGTCTGCCCCCAACAATTGAGCCCCTCGAAAGTTTCGCGCATCCACGTCGGATAAAATAAATTCATTTATTACAAAGATGGCAGAGGAATCCACTACCAGCAACAACGGAGAATGAAGGGGAAGCGACAAAGCCCGCGGAGCAGGGAGACATTCAACAGCAGCTGCACCACCCTCCTGCAAGGCGTTTCGACGATAGGAACCGAGCGTGCCATGAAGAGCTTCGGAAAGACGCTCCATGAGCCCACGACGCACGTCCCCAAGGAATCGACGGAAGGGGACACCAGATGTAGACCGCCGTACAAACTCCGCTGACTCGCGGGGTCCACAAACTTTCCGACCTCAAAGAACGAGAGCCCGCCGCACCCAAGCCTGGAAAACGTCAAACAGCCACCAAAGTGGCTAAGCGATCAACCAACTCAGCCGCCGATGGAGCCGATCAACGTCGGATAAAATCACTTGCGACGACAGTCACAATGATGACAATCAAGGTATCGCGGTATACTGCCCATTCAGTGGCGATGATAGTGAGATAAATTTAATTTTGGATCGATATCTCAATTAAGTCAGCTAAAATAAGAAGGACAAGAACTGGTTTTTCTTACCTCCGATAGGTGCTCACTACCACTAGGATCCTTAGGTCCTTAAAGATTAAGGTCCTTAAGGATCCTTAAGCTGAAGTTTAGAAAACGAAATCGACTTTTTATTTCCGATAACCCGTACATTTTAAAAGTCGATTCGCCCTCGTACGGGGTTTAGAAAACAAAGTCAACCCCAAAACGTACCACGGACTTTGATTCGGACTTTGTTTCAAGCCCAAAATGAAAACAAAGTCGGGCGACTTTGTTTTCGTTTCGAAGTCCGAATCAAAGTCGCAAACGAAGTCGTGGCTGTACATTACGACATGTGTGCGCGCGCGACCGGTAGCATGGCCACCCGCACCGCCCGAACACCAGTAGGCGACTACATCCGCAAGCCACGCCTCCACCTGTGGAAGGGGTCCACAGGCCTCGCTTGCTAGAATGGAGCGGGCGAACGTGCCGGAGAATCCTCTGCCGCAAGAGCTTCTGGCACTGCTCAGCTCGATGTCAGCCGAGCAGCGGGCGGCCGCCCTCTTTCCGTCCGGCCCACCCCGCACCGCCATCCCGTCCACACCTAGCCAGGCCGTGGCTGGCACGGACTCTAGCCAGAACACCGAGCGCACCGAGGGATCTGGCTAGTTCTGCGCTGGGGGGCTTATTTCTGATGGCGTTGAGGCCAGCAAAACCGTCCTCCTTCCAACAGTATTTGCGTTGTGCGGTCTCGGCCTTACGCTTCCGGCCACGCGGCTCTGCAATGTTCTCAGCGTGCTGCCTCGCCTTGCGCGACGCAACGGCTGCCGCTGCCAGTGTCATAGCCAGGGCAGCTACAACAACGAGAAGTAGAAGTTTGCGTTTGTGGGTGGGGTCGAAGTTGCGAGTTGCAGCGGCGCCATCGCACAGCGCCGCAAATGCGACCACCGCAATCACGGAGGCAACGTTGAGGCGCCTCGTGCACACGCACTCGCACACGATAGCGGTTTGCGGCTGCGAAGCCGAGGGGGGTGCGTGACGGCTGGGCAGCACGTTTGACTGCTTCCGGGGGGTTCCGCCGAGTTTGAAAAACAGCAACGCCGCTGAGCTGATGCTCGTCATGTTAGAATTCGCGCGCCGGGTGCGCGCGCGGGTGGTGATGCGCTGGATACTCCTACATATATTCGTACGGGTACTGGTACGGTACAGGTACGGATACCGGTACTCGTACTAGCTGTGTCCATGAAACTTCGATTTCATTTTCTAAACCTGGGTTTACGTAACAGGCCGACGTCAGCACATCGCTACGCGAACGATAAAGTTCCGTACAAAAAAGCGAAAGTCGATTTCGTTTTCTAAACTTCAGCTTTAGGTCCACTACCAAAAACTCCTTAGAGCTTTTCCTCAATTAAATATAGGCATAACCGGAAGCTCGATTAGTACACGTACCAGTACTGTTTTCGCTGTTATTTATACAATACAGGTACGTGTACCTGCAGCTCGCCAAGTGCGTCACGGGCGCAGCAGCCACCAGGAAGCCGACGACAGTCGGCGCATCCCTGCCCCCTTACCCTGCCCCGCACATAGGGGTGAGCTCATATCACATTCC
Organism: Tetraselmis chui; assembly: GCA_026401115.1. Lineage (NCBI taxonomy): Eukaryota > Viridiplantae > Chlorophyta > Chlorodendrophyceae > Chlorodendrales > Chlorodendraceae > Tetraselmis > Tetraselmis chui. The sequence continues at coordinate 222,785 of JAPMLY010000260.1, read as the reverse complement.
CTCGCTAATCAGTACTAATCGTCATGAGTAGCCCCCTCTCCCTGGGCAGCTCGTGGCACGGACTACTTTGAGCTCAGGCGGAGAGAGCACAGCACCGTCCAAATAGTTGGGTGTGTTACTGCGCTGCCGTACGCTAATACGCGCCCTCTGAAACGGCGGCGTAAGTAACGACCGACAGCCACTACGCCCACGTTTGTCTAGGCGAGCAGTGCGCGAGAGAACATTGATTTTGCGCAAATTCCTACAGCATGAATCCTCTTGGCATCCCGCGACTCTTTGGGGGGTTGCTAGCTCTCTCGGGGTTGCTGCTGGTGCCCTTTGTCGAACCGTCTCGCCCGAGTCTCGACGAACAGACGGCGCAATTTGGAGGTATGACGCGCCGGCGGATACAGGAGGCCTCGTCACGGTTTCGAGGCGGCGGTAAGGATGCAGACCAGCTTCCGCTGCCCGAGTACCTGGGGGTAAGTCGAGATGAGTACGCATCGCTTCTAGAAGCAAAGGAGGCAGACTTTAACTGGGCGCTTCCCTCGTCTGCCTGGCGTTGGGACCGCTACCATAACTCGGATGACGTTAAAGACCTGCTTCATTTCCTCGCCGCGCGCTGGCCGCAAATCGCTACCGTACAAATGATCGGCAAAAGTGTCGAGAACCGCGAGCTGCGGGTGATCACGGTAGGGGACTGGCATCGCGTCTTACATGTTCTTTGTTTATTTCTTTTTCTCTGGGGTTGTGGCTCGATTGCTGATTTATGGCGACTTTGCTTTTTGTTTATTTTATAGATTGGGTCGCAAGCCGCTCGAGACGCCGCCGTGCCGAGTGACGTGCAGCTCATTGGTAACATGCACGGAGATGAGACCGCGTCAGCTGAAATTTTACTGAGATTCGCTTGGGACCTGTGTCGACGTTACGGGCAGTCGGAGGTGCGACAGCGCCGTGATTGTGCAGTCACACCCAACATTAAGCATCAATTCTTATAATCCTGACTTTCTCCCTTTCCGCCTTTTTGCTGCATTAAAAATACACAGGGTAGCTGTAATAGTAGCATCATCTACCCGTAGTTTTAATTTACATGTTTTTCAATATCGCTAAATTGCGGCACAGCAGCATTTATCATCGGATGAAGGCGGGCCCATCACAAATAAATAGAAGCAGTGACGATTGCTTGTAAGGTTTATTGCAATAAATATAAGTGAAATGTGCATTATATAATGCCGGTCGTCAACCCAGGCAAGGGACGTACGTAATGTTCGAAGACAACGCTTGTAACAGTCGGGAGTGTGTGTGTGTGTGTGTGTGTGTGTGCAGGACGAGCTGGGGGTCACCCGGTTGCTAGACACGACTGTGCTGCACATACTTCCGACAATGAATCCTGACGGCTATGACGCCAAGCCGCGCACGAGGAAAAACGCGCAGGGCGTCGACCTCAACCGCGCTTTTCCTAGGATGGGCAGTACCGCCCCAAAAAATAAATGGGAGCTCCGCCTGGTGCCCGATCTCCCTCACGGCCAGCCGCCTGAGGTGTCAGCCGTGATGAACTGGACGCAGTCGAATGACTTCATTCTCAGCGTTAACCTGCACGGTGGAGCCCTAGTGGCGTGCTTTCCACTCGACTCGTGCGATGTGGCCGGGTTCAACTACGACTGCCCCACCCCCGAGGACCCCACGCCCTACCATCTCGCCAGGGCGATTGCGGACAAACACTTTCGGATGAAAAACTCACCCGACTTTGCGGACGGAGTGATCCGCGGCTCGGAATGGTATCCCGTGTTGGGAGGAATGCAGGTAGGGTATAGCACGCGGGATAAAAATCACTGCTTCAAATAACCGCCCTGCTAATTTCGACAACCTTCCATGCTATATAGAGATAATATCTGCCGCGTGCATATTTGCTTTGTACGGTTTGGGGTCGTGTGCCCGTGTTGTCGCCGTTTGTCGTCGTTGCTAATAATCTGACGTGATGGCCGCTGGTTGCAGGACTGGATTTGGTACTCGACAAACACCATTTCGCTGACAGTGGAAGTGCACCAAGAGAAAGAGCCCAGGGACGAATTCAAACGGAGGCAACCGTACCTGTATTGGGAGATGCGCGATCCACTTCTGAATTTCGCGACATCTGCTCACCACAGCATCAAGGTACGAGACACAACTCGGTGCTACCTGGCACCCATCCCACCCGGAGCCACCTGTCACTTACCCACACCTGCGTTTTTCATCGGTATCGATACAGATATAATACTTGCGACTTGTGTGCAGGGGCATGTACTGGACGGCCAGACAAGCACACCGTTAGGAGCAAAGATATTTTTGGTGGGGTTCGACAGAAACAAGTTGGCGTCTTCGGGTCGAGTGACGTCGACGTCCCCGACCATGAAGGGGCGCTACACCCGTGTGATGGTACCCGGGTCAGCGTACTGCCTACTCGCCAGGGCGGATGGTTACGTCCCTTCGGTCGCGCTAGTGCAGTTAAACGAGTCGGCCCCACGGGACGCGGCTGTATCGATCCAGTACGATATCCGACTACGCACCGCCGGCGGAAACGAACCTTATTCCGAGGAGGTAATGATACTGGGAGACGCCAGTGGCACGAGTCCCAGCAGAAGTAGCCTCGCGCCGTCTGCCATCCGACGGATGTCTGCAAAGTGTGCGAAGCTGTTAACCGAAGACTTTTAGATAAAAGTCGATACTCGCCTCAGTCGACAGGACCCGCATGCAGGTGAAGGGGCCGCGTGTCGGCATCGAGCGCCATGGCCCGAGGGGTTGAAAGATAGACATAGTCGCATTTTGGACGGCAGCGGTTGTCCCGAGGGAGGGAATATTATATCACATTCACTGAAATAATAATGTCATCGCCGTCCTAGCGGTAGCCCGAACCTTTTCTAATCCAATTATACTCGTAGTTGGTAAGGTAAATGAATTGAAACAGCCACTAACGTTCAATAGGTCCCGTTTCAAGGCACACGTGGGGATAATGGTGCATCTGCATCTCAGATACAACGCATGGGAGACACGTTAGTGGCACGACCTCTTTCCTTCGACCAATCAAACCCAATGGATGATTTAGATATTGCGGAGTCAGTATTGTTGCGAGAAACAAAATCATGAACATGCGCGTCACACACATGTTGACGCCAAACACAGCCACGTCAGTCAACTTTGATGCCACTCGCGTTGCAGCGTGCGTCACGACCTCGTTTCTGCGATCAATAAACTCAACAAGCAATACCTTGAGGTTGCGAAGGAAAAAAAACACTGTCACAAATATTATTGTTCTAGTCACTGTCACCTCAATCGGGAATGATACCATCTCGTCTGGGAGCCTCGCCGTTTGCGTTGCACTGTCAAGCATACATGTGAACTGTCATTACACCGATACGAGTGTGGAGGAGCCGTTGACAGCTCACTCCCTCCTCCTCGTCGCTCCACCACGCACATCAACACGTGCCATCGCGACGGCAACCAATGCGCACGCGTCTACTACTGACCGGGTACATGCCACTTCGCCCCTGATCCAGTTCTTACTCCGTTTGACAACAACTCCGCGACTATCGCACCTCAACTCACACAACAAATCAGCTGCTCAACCGCAAATTCCGCTGGAAGCTCTTCTCCGCAGTCGCTGACCCGAACTTCACACAAATGCACACACACACAGACACACCGCATTCTCTCTTAAGTCAACAAATCATCCCGAGGCGGATGTAGGGACCTTGATGAGATGACAACCCGAAGTCCCGTTAGCACACTCGCAGGGGACGTGGAGTTTGTAGAGGGCCCGCGAGGCGTGCTGGCGAGAAAGATGACGGTCGGGCATATTATACTCGTGAGCCCTCAGTACTTTGGTCACCTCCCTGCATCCCGTGGAGTGGAGTGGTTTGGACAGTAGGTTGGAGGAGGCGCGTCCTGTAAGTCTTCCTTCTCCTCAGGGCGGGGCGGCCGCGGTTGGGGGGTTAGTAGACGCGGGTGATGGCAATGGAGGGGTGGGGAACAGGAGGGTGCCCTTTTGCAGCCACGCTCGGTACGGCCAATCGGTGGTGGCTTGACTCAGCGGGCGGTCGCCCTCAGCGGAGGGAAGGCCATACGCGAGAGGGAAACGGAGCGCGAGGAGGCTTCCGGACGGCAGAGCCACCGATTCCGCGGGAGCAAAGGAGAGCAACCGGGTGGTTGTAGTGGTGGGTTCATAGGGCGGGAGAGTGGGGGCGACAAAAGGAGGAGGGGGGGTTGGGGGTGGAGGACGAGGTGGTGAGGGGCCATGAAAGTGGACGACGGGGCGGGAGGATAGGGTGAAGGGGGCGTCTGGGGTACGGATGAAGAGGCGCGTGAGTTGTGCCAAGTTCGTTGGCCGCCTCGCCACGCCACCCGTCCCCTCCCCACCCTCCTGCTCGCCCGCAATTCCGCAGTGCATGCAGCTCAGAAAGAGCGGGAGGTCGGAGGAGAGCAGCTGCTGTGCCGGGGGGGCGGACGGGAAGGTCCCACCCCCGCCACTGCGGTGCCCCCCACCGCCGCTCCTACTACTACTGCCCCGCGGACCTGCCGTGTCAGAGGAGGGGGCCGACTTAGGGGGTGGCCAGTTAGGGAGGAGGAAGCGGCAACCCGCGCCACACTGGTACTCCACACCGAAAGCCAACGCGCAGCTCAGTTTGGTTCTGGCGGAGACACTACTGTTGCTGTTGATGTTGTTATTATTGGTGTTCACCCCCCTCCCTCTCCCACCGCCACCTCCACCTCGACCTCGACTCCTACCTCCCCCTCGCCCTCCCGCTGCCGCCTGTGATGCAGCTGAGTCTGGCTTTCCGCCACCCGCGCTGCCGGGCTGAGAGGAAAGAGGAACGGCAGTGGAGGGCCACAGCTGAGCCAACTGCTGCCGCACCGCCTCCACATCCGCGTCACTCAACGCCCCGCCGCCGCCGCGAGCCCCTTTCACGCCGCCGTTGCCGTTGGCCCGCCGCGAGGTAAGGCGCTGCTTGGAGGTGCTCTGCGCCAGAGTGGGAAACTGAGACTCATCCAGTGCGGTGCTGTTGATACTGCTGCTACTGCTGTTATTGCTCCTCCGCTGCTGTTGCTGTTCCTTCACCCCACCCCGCCCTCCTCGCCCGCTCTGCTGTCCACCAACCTTGCCGCTGCCCTTCCTCCCACCGCTGCGTTCCTCACCCGCCACCTGGACCTGTGAACCCAACCGCAACCATTATCATCCCCCTGCCACCTTTTCCACCTAAGCCACGTTATCTACGTGGGAAAACTTACATTAATTTCGAGGGGTAGCAGCGAAGGCGGTGTCTTAAAGCCCGGCTGCCTTGCCAAGCTTTCCTCCTCTTTGCCTTCACCTGATTCTCGGAGACAAGTAAGCGCCCACCACTTCCCGACGCTGGCCCAACGGCCAGCTCCAATACTATCGGAGAGCTTCTGAGTGGACGCCAGGGCGGGAGCAGTGCCTGACAGGCGGAAATGGATGGGATGGACTCAGCGTAGAGAGACTTACATAATCACTGACAGCTGAGTATGAATGGAGGAGGAATAAAAGAGGAGGTTAACATGCATTCAGCCCTGAAAAAGTTGGACAAATCAACGCAGGTACGGAATAAAGAGGAGGTGAAGCAGGAGAGATGTGTGCCCTTCTCGAACTTGTGAGGTGCTGGGTTGCATCAGGACAAGGCTCATTATCCGGGCAAAAGGTGTGGCACAGTTTGTAGACGGCGAGAGCGGAGGAGCGCCCATGCCGCATATGCTAAGTGCGTTAGTGGGTTAGAAACACTCGAGTGGATGTGATAGATAGATGGAGTGAGTGTAGAAGATAGATGAAGTGGGTGATCTGCGCCCTTCTCGAACTTGTGAGGTGCTGGGTTGCAACAGGACAAGGCTCATTATCCGGGCAAAAGGTGTGGCACTATTTGTAGACGGCGAGAGCGGAGGAGCACCCATGCCGCATATGCTGAGTGCGTTAGTGGATTAGAAATACAAGAGTGGTTATGGATAAGATAGATGAATTGGATTTTCTGCGCCGTTCTCGAACTTGTGATGTGCTGGGTTGCATCAGGACAAGGCTCATTATCCGGGCAAAAGGTGTGGCACTATTTGTAGACGGCGAGAGCGGAGGAGCGCCCATGCCGCATATGCTGAGTGCGTTAGTGGATTAGAAATACAAGAGTGGTTATGGATAAGATAGATGAATTGGATTTTCTGCGCCGTTCTCGAACTTGTGATGTGCTGGGTTGCATCAGGACAAGGCTCATTATCCGGGCAGAGGTGTGGCACTATTTGTAGACGGCGAGAGCGGGGGAGCTCCCGAGCCGCATATGCTAAGTGCGTTGGTGAAGAAGGTAAGGAGCGCTGTCTGTGTAGTTTGTGTGGATTGAGGACCGTTGGAGAGGGGGGGGGGGGGGGGGGGGGGGGGGGGGGGGGGGGGGGGGGGCTCACCGTCTTGGACGCACGCAAGTCCCTCGAGTGCAGACGCACTCGCAGCATCATTGAGGACTGATGAGGCGTTGCTGCCGGCCAGGTCATCACCCCCGAGGCTGGACTTGGACACTGGATCCAGTAAATTTGCTGTGTGCAGGTCAAACGCATCATTTCGCCAGGCGCACTCCTCACCACCCGCGCTGGCGTGCATCCACGACACCCCATTGCAATGTGCTGCTCACATAAACACACACACACACACAACCATGCGAGATGACTCGTCAGGTAGCCGTTCGAAACATGTTGTTTCCACACAGGACCCTCTCCTCCCCCTTCTTCGCCCACCTCCCTCACCCTCCTCCCCTACGATACAATATCATCCGATACGATGATGGCGTACTCACGCTGCACAAGGATGCCCTCTTCTTGGGCATGGGGTGGAAGGTGGTGAGGTGGGAGCGTGCACTGGCGCCCTGTGACACTGACACAGCCGCAAAGTTGCCTCCCATCTTGCCAAAAGGTCTCGCACTGCTGCTCAAGAACTGCGCGGTGTGCCTCCACGGCGGGACCCTCCGCCGTGCGGTCATATTCGGACAAAGCAGCGGCTTTGCGCTCTATATGAAACGCCGCTGCGTACGCGGCCGGCAGATCCTGCACGCATCACGTAAAATGGTGGCAAACCCTTCAGAAGTCACCCACAGAGGTCGTGGATGAAAATGAGTTCGAGGCGAGATCAAGCGCCATCATATAGAAACTAACCCCAGTAAGTACCATAGGAAATAGGCTTAGCTAGAAAATCCAAGTGTGTGCCCTTCTCGAACTTGTGATGTGCTGGGTTACAACAGGACAAGGCTCATTATCCAGGCAGAGGTGTGGCACCATTTGTAGACGGCAAGAGCGGAGGAGCGCCCATGCCGCATATGCTGAGTGCGTTATAGAGGTTATAGAGGGTTATAGACTATATAGTAGTTGTGGAAAACAGAGTGAGTGGGTGATCTGCGCCCTTCTCGAACTTGTGATGTGCTGGGCTGCAACAGGACAAGGCTCATTATCCAGGCAGAGGTGTGGCACATTTTGTAGACGGCAAGAGCGGAGGAGCGCCCATGCCGCATATGCATGTGCGTTAGTGGGTAAGAAACACTAGAGTGGTTGTGGATAAGATAAATGAATTGGAATTTCTGAGCCCTTCTCGAACTTGTGATGTGCTGGGTTGCATCAGGACAAGACTCATTATCCGGGCAGAGGTGTGGCACAGTTCGTAGACGGCGAGAGCGGAGGAACAACCATGTCACATATGCCAAACCCGCTCAGGCAAAGCAAATGGGACGGGGGATCGAAGAACATGTGTGTGTGTGTGTGTGTGTGTGTGTGTGTGTGTGTGTGTGTGTGTGTGTGTGTGTGTGTGTGTGTGTGTGTGTGTGTGTGTGAGAGAGAGAGAGAGAGAGAGAGAGAGAGAGAGAGAGAGAGAGAGAGAGAGTGTGAGAGAGAGAGAGAGAGTGTGTGTGTGTGTGTGTGAGAGAGAGAGAGAGAGAGAGAGAGAGAGAGAGAGAGAAATAGAGAGAGAGAGAGAGAGAGAGAGAGAGAGAGAGAGAGAGAGAGAGAGAGAGAGAGAGAGAGAGAGAGAGAGAGAGAGAGAGAGAGAGAGAGAGCACGAACGCTCGTGAGTTTAAGAAAGGGGGATGGGACAAACCTCGGAGTAGACGGTCAGTGCAATCTCAGCCGCCTCGCGGCACTTAATGGTTGAGGCAGTCAGCTCCGGCGCGGCACAACTCCCCAACCATTGCGCCACATCCCGGCACCGCCGTGCGTCCAGTGTTATAACACCAACAGCACTGCCTGCCTGCCCACTGCCACGCGGCCGAGGGAGCTCAGATGCCTCCAGCGGGTCCACCGTACGTGATGCTTCCATCAGCGCAGCGGACATATCAGCCAGCGCTGCGCGCCACTCACTGATGCTACTGGGGAACAACACCGGGACTCCTGGTGGTCGGAGACAGACAGCACAGGTGGACAGCGCAACACGCAGCGCTTCAAACGCTGGTTCCATGGCACCGAGGGATTCGTTGATATCAAAAAGAGCCAATGAATCGGCAGTGGGAACAACGCTGCCGCCATCCGAGAGGAGGGAGGCCACAGCAGCGCCCACCGCTCCCATTAGCCCTTCGCCACTTGGGCCCAGCTCCATGCCATGCACCGTGCATGCCGGCATGGTGAAGAGGGAAAGTAGAGTTTTAGGATCGGACGGCAGCATGCGTGCCTTTCGAACCAACTGCTGAAACTGCAGGGGAAGAGAGACGAGCAAAAGCAATTGTAAAGATGTGCTACACGAATTGGTGGCATAGGAGCACATGCACGTGCTTACATGTGTGTGTGTGTGTGTGTGTGTGTGTGTGTGTGTGTGTGTGCGTGTGTGTGTGTGTGTTTGTGTGTGTGTGTGTGTGTGTTTCGGGAAGGAGGGGGGGGGGGGGGGGGGGGGGGGAGGGGGGCGCTTGTGTGTGTGTGTGTGTGTGTAGATATATGGCTGTGTATGCGTGTGCTTGTTCGTGTTAGCAGTCCGCCACATACCTGTTTGTCAACACTGTCGCCGCTTCCAGATGACTGACCAGGCGGCGCCACCACCAGTAGATGCGGCACCACCGCACCTGGATCCCAAACAGTGGGAGGCGCAAGTCTATGTACCTCTGCGGGTTGGACGTCGGCGACGGAGGGCTCTGCCACCAAAGCGGCCTCTGCCTTGAAGATTCTTCCACCCCTACCACGCCCCCCGCGCACACGGACACGGGTAGAGCTGGAGCCACTCTTCGGCGCAGGAGGCAAAAGCACCTGCTTTGCGGCCTGTCAAAGAGGAAATAGGCATCACCCACAACCACCATCAATGATCATACACAGCCACTTGTAGTGAATTGCCTGCACATTAAGCAGATGTGGACCTGAAACATATCCTGTGCACAGTCATGTCACCTGCAGGAGGACAATCCCACCTGCAGCTGTCGTAGTTTTGACACCAGCTTAGGACCCGGGTGCCCACTCTCAACAACCCACACAACTCCATGGCACACCAGGAAGGAGGCCAGCTGCGCAAGGAGGGTATGAAACTCAGCTCTGGCCAGCGCTGCGTGTAGCTCAGCACCCGCCAAACCCTCCCCCGCCTCCCCCACTTCGTCGCCCACAGCAACAAGGACATACTGCGTTCTGCAACGCGTACATAAACGGGAAAGTCAGCAGCTATCACCATCGTCAGCAATGTCACACAGAAAGCGGAATGGTCTGCTGTGTTGGCTCTTTCCCCTTACCTGGTCCACTCGTCAAAATATAGGTGGAGAGGCAGAGAGGACGCTTCGCCAACATCCTATGGCACAAAACCATGTGCTCACTTCTGCCAGTTTCCTTCCAAACAATCACTTTCTGTCTCAAGCTAATCAAAATCTTTTAAATGTTGCCACACGGACACGTTTCGATGGTGCCACAACACATTTGAATTACGCACATATTCTCTGACACATACTCTTGTCACTCTCTTATCAATTTCTCTCGCACACACACACACACACACACACACACACACACACACATACACACGCGCGCGCGCGCGCACACGCAAAGACAGACAGTGTGATAGGATGGCATAAATTACACTGACCTGGGCTACCAAAACGAATCGATTCTCATTGCTGCATGGAATGGCAGTGAAATTCTGAGCACATACAACAAATAGTCCACGAGTTTTCTTCAAATACAATAAGCTGTACTACGACGACGGCGACCTCGCAGACGCTGCCCTGTCCTCACCTGGGCCAGCGAACGAAGGTGTTGTGAATCCACGATAGCGCCCGTCAGTCTCCCGAGGAACGTGCACAGGCTCTCAAGATTCACACCTGCGCCGAAGTCCACAGCCCCGCGTCTGTGAGTGCGGGCGGTCGCTGTAGGGAGAACTCATATCGACGACAGTGCGCGGTTTGCCCGGCGGCGCAGCCGGCACGGCACGTGTGACAGTCCACTCACCTGTCAAGGCAATGACCAGCACGCCTGGCTTCGAGATGACAATTTCCGTCATAGCTGCTTCACCTGTGGCTGGGGCCGGCGGCGGATACATGAGGGGCGCCGGGGCTGGCAGGCCGAGAAGGCCAGCCGGCCGGAGTGGAGGGTGCTGCTGGGCGGCAGGCAAACCCGGTCAGGGTCAGCGCGCCTTTAATCGGCGCGAGCTGAGGGGGATATTCATAGCTTTCGGCGCGGTAGGATCATATGCACGGGAAAGGAGGGCTGGAGGCAGGTATTCGTCACAGGTATTCGTCTGCAGCTTGCTGTATGTCAGTGCTGCTGTCGAGGTTCAATAACGAGCAAGCGGAATCCAGGCTCGCGCTCCTCATGGTTCGAGCTACCAGTATATTCCGATATAGCGAAATTAGGGCGAATCATAGGCGGATAGAGAGCGGCTTTCGTAAGTGAACGTTGCGCCGCCGCGTACATATTTGTAATTTCAAGTACTCGTATTGATCCGTACTTACCCTTTTTGCTTACAAGAAGAACCAGATGAGCACGGACAGGGAAAGTGGGAGGGGAAACAAGAGGGCAAGAGTGACAAGAGGATCACGGAATCCAAAGCACAGCAAAAGGAAAGCACTACATTGTGCATAAACCTAGCAGATTATACTAAGGAAATCCGTACTTACCCTGTATCTACAACTACCACGACTATCGTCAAGCAATATTTATTTGAAGTACAGAATATTTTTACAAGAAAAGACAGTGGAGACCACCAAGGAAAAAGAAGAAAGGAGGGAAAAACCTAAGCCAGAGGAACAGGAAGACATGCCACGGCATCAGCACTACCCTCCCGCAAAGCGTCGCAAAGATTGGAGCCTAAAGTGCCATGAAGAGAAGCAGAAAGACGTTGCATGAATTCTCGCCCCACATCCCCCAAAAAACGTCAAAAAGGTACATAAGTAAATCGACGAACGAAATGTTGCGTGTTGACATAATAACTGTCAATACGTAATGAACGAGAGTCTGCAACATCCATGCCAGGGAAGCGACGAATTGCCACCAAAATAGCAAGGCGATCGACCAGCTCAGCCGCCATAGGCGCCAACCGGCCCCCATCCTCCATGGCGAAGGGTTAGCAGTCATGGGTCGATTGAACCGAAGGCGTGCCAAGCAAAGCGGAAGTGCGGAGGCCCGCATCGAGTTTGCCATGTTGAGTTCCCACTGCAAGACTGCCCGGGAGTGGGAGACGAGCACCTATATGACGAACATTGGTGTTCGTGCGCGCACTTGTGACCGTCACACCAACAACAAGATGACGGTGTGGCTATCTATATAAGTAGCTAAAAAAAAAATTGGAAATTAAACACAACATGTGCCGGCAAACTGGACCGCCTGCTGTCTCTCGGGCCTCTCTACCAAGCCATACATGACTTGTAAGCGAGTTTAGCCCGGGTCTCTTCGACCAGGTACACCTATCGACACACCTATCTGCAATGTGTGTCGATGTTCCTCGGGAGTTAAAAAACTGTAAGCAACCGCAGTAATTGCCACAGTCCCCCCGCCTAAGCAGTAACAGCGTAATAATTTTATAATCAAGAGAAACAAAATCTAAAAATAAATCCACTTGTCGAGAAATGCAAAACTAAACTGCTGCTCGACCTTCACGATGCTCGGCCCGCTCCCACCGAACCGGGGTGCCGACCGGCCGAGGCCGGTCGGCGTTCGAGAGGGACGACGGGCCAGCCTAATCTAGCTCCCGCGTGACTTCGGTCTTGCCGAAGATAGGAGGGGAAAGGCTGGCAAAAAAACCCTCCTCGCGTGGTCGCTCGTCGATCCCGCCGCCCCATCCCGTAAGCCCCGCCAAGGTCGCCGCCGCATCCGCCGACGCGACGGTCCTCCTTGTCGAGGTCCCCCGTCACCTCGAGGGCAGGTGGGGAGGACCGAGACACATAGACATAGAAAAAATTGGCGCTCCTGCCTCCGCACCTGAATTTTCCCCGCTCATTTCCCCGGTTTTTTCTCTGTCTGGTACCCGGGTACCTGTCAGGTAGTCCGGCCTGCGTCCGTACCCTCCCCCCTCTGATCGCGCGTCCACCTAGTAGACTTTGTTGAGGTTGGGGCCTCCGCGCTTACCCGGGCCCCCCCGCAAGGGTCTCGTCTATCCGGTAGTCAGGTCGCCGTAGCCGGTTCCGTCGGGCCGCGGGTGCACGGAAATTAGTCAAAACCCTCCGTACGGGGTTTTCCGGCGGCGCCGACCCGGAGGGTCGTCGTCGCCAGATCTTGTCGCTCCTTCCGTCGCGACAGGCCTCCTTGCCGCCCAAGCCTACCCCCCCCCTCGGGAGATGTATCTCGTCGGCGTGGCGGCTCGCTAGTGAGCGCCCTACCCTGGTGCTGCTCCCCAACTAGCTCGACGCCGGGTACGGACATTAGTTTAATTATCCAAAAAGCCCTCCGTACAGGGCTTTCCGGCGGCGGCTGATCATGAGGATCGCCGCCGCCTCACATAGCCGCTCCTCCGCCTGCGACCTGCCACCGGCCTATGCCATGTCTTGCCTCCCCCCCTGAGAAGTGTCGACCGGCACAGGGCTGGTCGGCGGCTAGCGAGCGCCCATTCCTGGCGCTGCTTCCCGGCTGGCCACCACCGGCTCCAACACCCACCCCCCACCGCAGATCCGGCCGTACCCTCCTCGCAATCAGACGCTCCTGAAGTACAGGTCCCACCCCCTTGAGGTAGGACTGTTCTTAGTAGTATATGTACGCGAAAAAACATATCGGACGGGCCGAGCGGGAGATCTCGGTGCCGGTATTGCACAGAAATTATTTTTTCAAAAGCCCTCTGTATAGGGCTTTCCCGACAGCTGCTGATCCCGCGGATCGAGCTGTCAGCCCTCGTAGCCCCCTACCGTGCCAGGCCTGGCACGGCTACGGGGTTTCCAGCGCCCACCACGGGGAGGTGAGGGGATGCCGACGGGCCTGCGAGCGCACCCCCCTCCGGGGCCGCCGCCGTTGCGCCGCCGGCGGGCGCCTATAAATAGCTACATGTTTATGTAAATTATTCCGCGCTATTCGTTTCCGGAATGCTCGTGTCGAATCTACCTTATTTCGTGGACGAATCTCGGATGTCGCCTGGTTCATTTTATTGTTCAATGAAGCAAAAATTAATTCATGTCATCGGTATTTTGTCGTTAGTCAGCTTTAACTAAAATTGTCATTTACCGTGCTACTCTCCTCCACAAAAGTCCGGAAATGTTTCGCACCGTAACAAATAAAAAACGTAACCATGCGTCGATTTTATTGCCAAATCTCCTAAAATCAAAGGCAATGCTATGTCGCCCAAGATAGACTGCGCCGACAAATACGGGGGCGGATTCGAGCACTACCGGCTTTGTGTACTTGGGGTTTGTTAGCACTAGCATCCCGTTGCCTAGTGCTTATGTACACGGCAACTATCTATCATCCTAATACTAAGTGTTATGCTATTAGCGTGTCTCTATTTCCCCGTTAGTGACGGTCGACCGGCCCTCCCGGTGCCTTCGCCGGCCGCCATATCTCTCCTCTGACTTCTCTAGTCTCCACACCCGGCTCCCTTGTGGGGCCGGCACGACCCAACGTGTAATTATCCGTTTCCATCTCCAACATGACATGAGCCCTCCGCCAATTTACACAAGAGAAGAGCGCGGCTTCCGCGTATCCGGGCCCGCGCCAGTCCTACCTATTCCCATGTGAAAAAGAGTAGAGCGTGTGCAAAGCGCTCGGCGCAACGCCAATAAGTCATCGTCCAACCGACACCACGCTTCGCATTCGAGCTAGTTGTCCTTGATTATCCTACCATCTCCCACGTAAACATAAGAAGACTATGTGTAAAGCGCATGGCGCCACGCTCGCCCCACCCAACTTTCAAGATCACTTAGCCTTCAGCCTACCGATGCTCTCGAACATACATGGTCTTTAAACCGACCCGCGAAAATTCGGCCCGCGCGTATTTCAATTACCACGGTTGTTTTTTTCATAGGCAACGCCGCAACGCTCACCTTACTCAGCGAGGATCTAACCTTGCCCACGGTGAAAGGGGGTTCGGACACGAGCAACGCCCGTCTATGCTTTTGCGTGCCTGCACGCTCTTGACAACTATATTCGCTTTGCCCCTTCCTCGCCGGGCCCTCTCATCCGTCGGCTAACTCGCCCGTGGACATTTTCCCGGTTACATATCATACTAGTACATTCCGCATTACATTTGGAACTCTTCCGTGTCGGCTACTCGTCGGTAGCATCAAATTTATGTGAGCATATGTAGCTACACCTACCCGGCATGAGACACGCGCTCCCAACACCACACCTACGACCAAAATGGCATCTTCCTCGACACAAGCTAGGACGACAGCAAGACCTCGGCTACCTTGCTTTGAGGGGGGGGGTGTTCTCACTAGCATCCCGTTGCCTAGTGCGTATGCACAAGGCATTTATCTATCATCCTATTTCTTAGTGCTTTGCTAATAGCGGTTCTCTATTTCCCCGTTAGTGGCGGTCGGCCGGCCTTGCCGGTGCCTTCGCCGGCCGCCATATATTTGTCCTCTCACTTCTCTAGTCTCCACACCCGCCCCCCTTGTGGGGCCGGCACGACCCAACGTATAACAATCCGTCTCCATCTCCAATAGGGTTATCGCGCTCGCACCCGTGCGGCACGCTCTTTCAAAGAGTCGCCCGCCGTGTATGTTAGACGAAGGGGATAACGGGCGCACAACGTCGCAATACAAATGCTTATACGACGGTCGCGTAGACATGATGCATAGGCAACAAAAGGAGGAGGTGTTGGGCAGGCCGCCGTGGGGGAAAAGAACAAAATCGCGTATGAACCACCAATATGCGCACATCCCAATGATCAAGGGCAAGACGAGTTCGGCCACAATGTTCAAACGATCGCAACTAATCTAAATAAGGTCAAAACGTTTTCAAACAGGTACCATTGAATGAACCTTTTCAATACGCGTCGAACGTATTTAATTTTAAGTTTAAACGATCACAAATGAATTTTCGGTCAGTTATTCTAATTTACGTAATATTCCGGCAAAGCTAAGCCGGAGTGCCGGGCAACAGCCGTAGGATTCGGCTCACCTCATGAGGCAATTTTGCGGGGTTTGGAGATATGTGTTTACGAATTCTAAATTCATACTGATTTACAAGCCCAATTCCCGACGCGCGCCACGCGTGGGGCGGGTGTAGTTGACACAAGCACATACCCAAGCATTCCAAGCACCGCCGTCAACGTGATGCGTCCCAAACGGCCAAGTTGGACCTCGCCCCTCACCAAAGCTAATCGCCCTCGCCTATTTAAAGCACGCAATATTTATCCAAACCTGCGCCTGTTAGGTTTTTTCCCGTGCCTACGGCGTGAACTTCCATGCTCCATTCAGACACCCGCAAACCAAACATCGCGCATTGAACACGGCACCCACGCCTCCAAATCCCCTCCAACACGTCCCCGAAAATACGCCTATGTGGTAAACTGAGTAATATGTAGTTCGGTATTAGTGCTTTAGCAATACCCAAGGGCGGCGCTCAGAATGACGTGTGTAGTCAGACAATTTCTTGGGAATGTTTTGGCTTAATTCGACAAAGTCCACCGACACTCGCTTTAAGCTCATGTCTAACCATACCGGATGACGGCTAGTTGCTTGTTTTCCCGGCTCTCTTACACGTGGGTGGTACCTGGGTGTCGTCGTGCTTGACGTGGTGCGAGGGGAGCGTGTTGTTGATGAGCTTATGTTTAACATAATGCATGTAAGGACTTAAGAGGAGAGTATTATTCTAAACGACGATGTTTTCAGCCGGTGTGCAATGGAACTTAAATGCATAGTACGCGTTAGAGACGAGCCTCTCATGGATCTATTCATATCTCGCTTCGTTGGTGATACCACGGCCTGTGGCGTATTCAAACTAGGTCCCCGTCGCATTTCCACCCTCTTCGTAGTTTGTCTCGTAGATTCTTTCGACCCGACATTCGTTCGTCTCTCTTCATGTTCCCCCCCCCCCCCCCCCCCCCCCCCCCCCCCCCCCCCTGCTCGGCCTTCCATTCTTAGCCTCCCACATTTGACATCAAGAAAAAAATGTCGCGCTTCCATATTTGCTGAAATCGGTATGTCTTTTTGTGGAGTTGTTGCGCCCAGCCGCGTGCTTACACAAAGATATGAGTGCTAAGACATAAAGAAAGTCTACTGTCATGGAACGTCACCTCCCCATCCATACTTGCCGAAGGAGAGGGAAAACCTCAAGTCCCAAACATCGTGGGGATGATCCCGTAATATGGACAGGGTCTGACCAGAATCACTCCTTATATTTCACCTTTGAGCCCCATTCTCGATATTCTGCCCCCGCTTGAGTTTTGATTATCTGAAATTTAGATTGAAGCATGTTGCCGGCAGTTCCCTTCAAGGCAGCATCGGTTGTCCGCGATAGCGGCAGCGCATTTCATGGCTGCCAATGGTGACAAACACTCCAGCATAGGAAAAGTTCCCACGCTCCTGAAATGATCAACTACCCAAAACCGACAATGAAGTGTCGACGCGTGCCTTAGAGCCAAGCGACACATGTTTCTTTTGTAGCTGGGAGTTCCAATTGGATTCAATACCGCGTTCTTTCTTTCCGACCGGAAGTTCGGTGTGCACACAGAGCTAGCAGGTCAGAAGAAGTGAAAGAAACCGAAAGGGGCGACTTCAATCAAAAGAGCTACGAGTCCGTGGCGGTCCACGTGAAGGACGTTACTCGGCCCTTGTCATGTCTGCTTCAAATGCTCTTGAAATCCAACATCAGGCGAGGGGGGGCTCGTTACACTCGTCACGTGAGAAAACAGCTGAAGACGAGTGTCTACCTCGGCTGAAAAATTCACTTAACTCTTCATAGCAAACAGATCATACTCGTATTTGGGTTTTCTGTAAGCATGAAAGATCGTATTCCACGCTGAGCAAAGCAACATGCTTCTCCTGAAAGCCCTTCTTCACACGTCTACGAAAGATGAAGAGCGTGCTGCGCTTCTCAAAAACGTCCGAAACGGTGCACAAACGCTGTGATAGGTTGCTCAACAAATTTGAGTAATGCCTCAATTGTGAGGACATTCGCAAAAAATCATATCTTTCAGTTAGCGAATGGTGGTAGATCACCATGCATTGGAGCAGACGACTGACGGGGACATGAGTGGTATACTGCGGATGCATTTTACACCAGCTCGATACAAGGAATGGGGGAGGCTGGGGACGACAGTTTACTTCTTGCCCTTGCCCTTCACCGGCTTCTTCTTCACCAGCTTCTCCATCTCCATCTTGGCCTGCTTGCGCGCCTCCTGCGCCTCCTCTGGCGTCAGCTTCTTGCTGTTCATCTTAGACATATCGCTCAGAGAGCCAAGGCCCTCGTACCTACATCACGCCACCAGATGAACCAGAGTAAAACAAAGGCAAGCCTAAAATAAAAGAAAAATAAACCTCATGAGATATATCAAAATAGACACATGCCGCAGGTTTATGTATCAAAATGATGGCAGTAAGTAGGATGTGTGAGCTCGCCTCCGGGAGAACCGGTTCACGCGGCCCTCATCCACCACCATCACGTTCGTGTTGCCCTGGAAGAAGGGGTGGTTGCCGCTCCAGATGTCAACCACGTAAGTGTCCTTCACACCGCCCAGCTGCAGCACCTCCTCCCCGTTGCAGATGACCTTGGCCTGCTCGTGCCACTGAGGGTGGATGTCCTTCTTGCGCATCGTCACCACTGCGCTACCCTTGTTAAACTGCATCAGCAGCCACCCATCACGGGACACTATCACTCAGCTTTGGCCCACCCCTGCGTGCAACCACAGCACACCCCCAAACTCTACCAACACCTGCCCCCTGTGGTAAAAACATCCCATGCCATCACCACATCACACCGTAGCTCAACCCACAGGAGAAGCTAGCCCCGCTATACCAGCAGTTTTCCCGCCCCAAGCACACACACCTGCAGTCCGCTCTGGTTGCCCGCAATACCAGCGCTCCTGCGAGCGGAGTACACCGGCCGGGCGGCTGACATGCTGCTAACCAGAGACGCCATCTCGAAGATTTTTGAAGCACTCAAGCTTTACTGCGCAGTTGACCCACACAACCGTCAGCAACCGTGGGAAAACGACAGCCAATCCCGTCGCGTATCGGATTTCTGTACTATTGCCCTTTTCCCGCGGTAATTAATTAACTCAGAGTGTCGAGCCACACCGCTCAGCAGCACACTCGAAGACACGGCATCCACTGTCAGCTGTGGAAAATCACGCGCGCGCAAGGATCCTAACAGACACGCGTAGCTTTACCAGAAACCCCTGTTCGATTACATTCACTGATTCGAGATGCGCGTGAGCCGCTACTGAACGGAATAAGGTGCCTGTTTGCTGCTCCGCAGTTTTATATCGCTCAGAAGAGTGCGGTTTTCTGTACTTTACGACTGGCGGCGGCTGACAGCGGGGGCTCAATGCAGGCGGGGCAACCAACCGCCTCCGAACCGCAATATCGCCTCTAAACGTGGTGGCTTCAGGATGACCACCTAACAATACGATACTTCAAGACATGAGGTGGTACCTCTATAGGTCACGGGGCGGGAGGGTCGGCAGTGTGGCAGCTGCTGCTGAGGCTGAGACACGCGGCTGAGGGACGGAGGGCCGCCGCAGAGGGCGACCGGCGACGCGGAGGGTGTCGGCGTGGCATGACGAATGAGCAGACATTCACATCTGTAGTCCGTTTTACATGCGTGATATAATCGTATACAGTATCGAATGATGTCGCGGTGCCTTATCCAATCCACACAAAGCTTCGACGTACGGGTACCGCGTACCACCATGATACTAGCCAAAAGTACATATAGGTTGTGTTAATAACTACCATGCTACTTGCTTACAGACAGATGACACCAGCAAGATTGAATCACGTAGTATACGGGTACTTATACCCTAAGCCCTTAAGCTTAAATCCTACATCTTAAACCCTAAGTCCTAGATTCATAACCCTAAGCCCTAAACAGATCAACATGTTGCGACACGTAGGAAATTTTTTTAGTGACTAGTAGGGGTTAGTGACTTGGGGGTAGCGTGAGGGGTTAGGGCTACAGGGAAGTGCCGGGTAGTTAGGGTTTCCCTCCCTGCTTGTCTCTTACTTGTACACAGTTTAAGGCCGGTTCTTAGATGAACTTAGCCACCATCCGCGAAAGATGAGATAGGATTTTTTTTTGGTTCATCAATAGGATTCGCGAGCAAACCATTTTCAAACCATGTAGTGGAAATACTTATAAGAAAAATAAAATAAGCAGTGGAGGCCACCAAGCAAAATAACGAAGACAAGAGGAAAGAACCTAAGATAGCCCGAGGAACACGAAGGCATTTTCAAACCATGTCGTCGTTCAAGCAGCGGATTTTTTTTGGTTCATGATTCACAAACAAACCATTTTCAAACAGCGGCATGGGGTCGATTCGAGACGTCATCTTCGGCATGTACTACTATTTATACGTATATATTCCATCGTCGGCATCATCTTCGGCATGTAATAATAATAATTATTCCCAAGCTTCATATGTTGGGACCAGGGTTGTGCTGAAGTCACTTCAGTTCAGGCGACTTCAGGTGTTCAGCCTAAACTGAAGTGACTTCAGTTCAGTCTGAAGTCTCGGCGAAAGTGGCATGAACCCGACGGGACTGAAGTCAGCCTAGATTTGATTTTTTTAAATCGGGTGAGCTGTCCCGGTTCGGCCGCCCTCTGATTTGGCGATATCCGTCGAGAAATATTGCGTACCGTTATTTGTCACCCACTTGTGGCCGTGTTGCGATGTACTGAGTAAGTACTGATAAATAGTATATTTGTATCATGGGATTACGTAAGGCCTTATGTATGGAAATTCGTACTTATCGGGAGCTCGGCGGGGTCATGGTTTAGGGTATAATTTTTAGGGTTTTAGGGTTAGACGGGGTTCAAAACGCTTTAGGTAACTTCAGGCGGGCCTTCAGTCTGAAGTCTTGACCTGAATTCAGGCCGTGTTCTGTTCATGGCCTGAATTCAGCTGAACAACTGAACTGAAGTCACTTCAGCCTGAATTCAGGTCCTAAAGTCTCTGAATTCAGGCATGAACATTGTTCACCTGAATTCAGGCTGAAGTCCCCGAAGTGACTTCAACTCAGTCTGAATTCTCAGATTCGGACTTCAGCACAACCCTGGTTGGGACCCCATTACCACAATACAACACGGGCATTCCCGCGGGGCCCGTTGTAGGGTTACACATGATTCAATTTCGTACGCGTGTATTTCCCGCACCCCGTCGTCTAGCCCGCATTCATACCATGCTTGAACGTTTACTCCATCAATGTCATGCACGCGGCGGGATGTGCCTGGATGTATAGAACATATTATGCTTGAATGCCCACGTTGGGAGTGCCGCCGTCGTCAGTTTGGAACACTAGCCCCAGAGCTTATTGCTTTTGTACGTGAGTTCGCTACTTCCCCCGAAAATATAAGTGCCTTGCTTTTAGGCTGTGTCCCCCCTTCCCTTCATGGCACCATTCATTTTTCAGGGAATGGGAGGTTTTCTCAGTTATGGCGCCAAGCCCTCCCTCATATTGCTTTCTTTGTAGTTCATGTATCGCAATCCCGAAATGTTCTGCTCCGTGAGATGGGCCTTGATCATCCTTCTCGCATTACGCGAATGGGCCGACGCCCGGACGGGTTGGGCGGACATTTCTGGGTCATTGCAGGGACTACATTCATTCTTATTTGCATGTATTGGAAGGTGTTTAGTTGGTGAAACTCCAACAGTGGCCTCGTTGTGGGGTTAGCGCAATACGGTACGATTCTCTTGTAATGGTACGTTGTGCACTCACATGAGCGTTCCCTAGCCGGGAGCATGATCGATGAAGAGTTTGAGGTTTGTTTGGAACTTCTACTCTCAGTCGTGCTTGCAAAACGCCGCATGTAGAGGGTGCCGGTGTGGGTTTACCTGCCACTCCCATATCCCTGGGGCGCAAAAAAAAAAACATTGAAACATTAATGCTAGGAGCGCGCGAGACAGCAAAAAGGAAATAGCTGCAGAAAAGTATAGGGGACTAGATTGCCGTGCCAAGATGAACTGAGGTGATCAACAACTCGAGGAACAAAAAATGTCTATTACTATTGTTTCTTTGAAAGAGCTGGAAGAAAGATGCAACATGACGACATAGCTAAAACTCTAAACAAACACGGAACGTATGCCAACAAGCATCGGCATAGTATGCACCCAAGAATATCCTAATACAGCAAGAAAGCTACTAGTCGCGGCAAACCCAAACAAACGGAAGGCGCTCCGTATTACGCACGTTGCGCCCCCTAGACTGTAGCCTCTCTCATGGTACTCACCACCCCCCACTGTCTCTCTCTATAACGCTAGCAAGTGCGAGACTGCATTTCGTGCGTGCGTGTGTGTGCGTGTGTGTGTGTGTGTGTGTGTGTGTGTGTGTGTGTGTGTGTGTGTGCATGTATAAATGTGTGTGTATGTGTGTGTCTATGTATACATGTGTGGTCACAGTATGCATGTGTGTGTGGAGGGGGGTACGTGTGTGTGTGTGTGTGTGTGTGTGTGTTTCAAAATCTTTGGGGGGCGAGGGGGTTGTCTGGTTGCGGGTCGAGCTTGGTGAGAGCGGCCCTATTTGTACCAGGATTTTTAATCCAAAGTTCTTTCTAATGGGCCCATAAAGGAATGCTCGCTATCAACGGAAGGATTAAATAGGTGAGCACAATGCAATTAAAATCATTTTAAAATTTTCCCTCGTTTGCTAGTGGTTTCCGCTGCTTTCTTTGTAATCGATTTTTTAAATTGTGAAATCATTCACGCACCCAATTTCCTCTATCGAGATTGCGTACGTTGGTTGAGAAAGCATGGAGATGCAGGACAGCGGTGATCTTTGTGTGCAGCTTCACGGACAATTCTCCGATGACTGAATTATCTAACAACCCTTGCTGCCGTGATTGATATATATACTTCACGAACTCTTGAAGAATCCGGTGTAATCAAGCACACGAGGAGCTCAAGAGTGAAACTGGCGATCAAAGGTGAACGTCAAGCATGACAAGACGTCTTTTGTATTCCACTCTTCCATGCATAGCTCATCTTAGTTTTATTGCAATTCTTTAACACGCGGGATTGTGAGGTGGCACACACATGGAAGTGTCGGGGTCGTTGATTGGCGCTCCGGACTATTGCCGGACAATTCATGAGGCAGTCCCACTTTATTTTATGTGTACAGAGAAAGCAAACTTGCACAACGTCCATTCAAAGAAAGGCAACCTTATTTCAATATACGCAATTAAAACACAATGCCAGTAATGTGTGTATGTGACGTCATTTCTTTCTTTTTGCGCTCTTCCACCGATGCACTGCTTATACACCACGATCGAGGCAAGAGTGCGTGATTGGCAAATCGCGATAGGCTTTCAAATGCCACCGTCAACTTCTGCAACTTCTACCGACAAAAAGTATTTACAATACCATGCAATTCACAGGTAACACATCCCTCATGAGAGGTATCTATCTAGGGAGTATATTTCTTTGGTATCCCCAATCCATCAGCCATTTGTTCATTGAACTCGAGGCGAGCGTACCTTGCGACAAAGTGATTTGCAATGTCTAGAACTTTCTCCCGCATCTATTGAGTTACCTTGATATGCCACACTCGTGCTCACAAGCAAGGTAGACACAACTGAAGGCTCATCCGCTCATCCCACCTACCTCGAATGTCCTCTTCCATCCTCCCACCGGATGTCGTACCCACTCACCTCCGCCGCCGGCTAGCTTGTGACATGGAATATGCCCACCCTTTAAACACCAACACTACCGACACTTCCTCCAGGAAAGAATCGAAACTCCGAGCCAGTCTCACCTTGACCCAATCTGCCGCACCCACATCACCACGAGCCAAACATGTTTCTCACATGCAAGCGTATATCGCGTGGCTTAATTTTTCGGCGAATTTATATTTTGTGTGTGTGTGTGTGTGTGTGTGTGTGTGTGTGTGTGTGTGTGTGTGTGTGTGTGTGTGTGTGTGTGAAAGTTTCTATGTGTAACCTTGTGCGTGTTTGTTCGTGTGTCGAAAAATGGGGAGGGCGGGGGGCTATGTCTCCACGTTCGGGGAGCTCCCATTTGCAAGGAGTGCGATGGCTATGCAAATATGACAATCTCATGTATGGCAATCTAATCTATTGAATGCGTTGGAATCGGAGACAGTCAGAGTTACCACCACTCCGATTCAGGGCAGTCCCATGCATAGTGCTCGACAGGTATTCAACACGCCACCAGCCAAAGGTAAGGCATGCTCGCAAACGAAACACATGCACCGGCACGATAAGGGAAATGAAATGCCACCCCGCAGTCAGCGGCGATCAAGTAGCCCAGGGCGAGTAGGAGTCCGCGATAACACATTGAAACAGACGCCTAAGCATTACACCGCCGCGGAGGCACCACTCCAAGGCAAAGGAAGATGGTTTCGGCACAAAAGGGGAAAGGGTGGCGGTGCTTGGGATTAACATTAGGTTACATGTATTCAGCGCTTCATTGCCGCCGACACTAGGGATACACAGCATTGGTACATTATTTATAAGGTATCATACAGCACAGAACAGCAAGGTTGCCGCCGTAGGTGGTGCAGCGCAACATGAATGCCCGCTGGTGCTCTTGTTCGAGGAAAGAAGAGCGGGATTTTCCCATCCCTCGATCCTTTCCCAGTTTCTCTGGCGCTTACATGTCGTCGTCGCTTTCAAGAAACATACGGTAGTCCAGCTTCTGGGCTTGGCTCTCCACAATCTTCTCCCTCTCCAGGATGAACTTGCCCACTTTGTACTTTTGGCTGTTCTCACGAGCGGCGTCCTGCACGGTGCAGAGACGGCACAGGGGATAGTTCAGCACTAATGGTATGGCAGCAGTCGTGCTGAACGCAGATCGCTCTGACGTAAACTCAAGAAAAGAAAAACGAAACAAAGACTTACGTATTTCCAGCCGAGGACCTGCATGCACTTGGTGCAGGTGATATCGCTGACGGTGTGCAGCCCTGTCGTCATTAACCTGTCCTCCTTGGGGCCCGAGAGCACGTTGACAACGGCGTTGAAGAGGTAGGCCTTTCCGTTGCGTGAATGGAATTCCTGTCGCGACGCAGCCAAAACGATTAAACGAAGTAACTGTCGATCGAATCAGCACTGATTTATTTGTCAAGGATACGGGCACAGCACCACGTCTCCATCTAGTAACGTCGATACCCAAATGAGCGTGACACAGACGAGCGTGACACAGCAGAGGCACTATCTGACCGCGTGAAATGAAATATAGATGCTAAACAAGCCGGACAATAAGGGGCCCGAGCCAACCTTGGACATAAGCTCGGAGAGGAGTGCTAATTGGGTGTGGCAGCACTTGCAGCTATAGCAGTTTCCTTCCAGTCCTTGAATGAAAAGACGGCCCATGGCGCTTCAACAGCTTCGCGTCCCAACAAAATTTTGACAGCCCGTGTTCAATATGAAACAAATTAAAACAGCAACAGTGGAGTGAAGCGCAAGGTCTGCCACGTGACAGCTGTGTTGGCCACCAGTGAAACGACGGAGCTGTGCTGAGTTGGCGACGGTCCCGCGACACGGAAGCTCCTTTCCGGGCAGTGCGTGAGGCTTTTCCAGCTGGTGTTGCCGCTGTCAACCCCGACAGTGCTCCTGGAACAACGCATCGGATAATTGCGCAGTCAGGACCGACGGCGAGGGGTGTTGGCAGGTCCGGGGAGTGGGAGAAGGGCGTCGGAAGTTTGGGTCGGTTTATTATATTGTACTGTGCAGGTACTGGCGCGCGGTCGTGTCAGCGGGGGGCGTGCGGACCGCAGGCGTGGCGATAACACCCAGGATTGAGCGATAAGAGCACCCGCAACCTAGAGCTGTCGAACGTGCCCGTGCTGGAAGCCACGCCAAGCCATCCTAACCAGAGAAAAGTGCATACAGCGGAGTGGCGGACGATCGAACAGTTCCGTAGGCTTTTAGTTTCGACTTGACGCGCAGAGAGTACAACGATAGCACTGAAGAAAAGTATAAAGACCGCGTTCGACGTTTGGAAGCGGCGAGGGTTAGGGGGGCGGAGGGTTTTAAAACCTACAGATACGGCCACCAGCGAGCTTCCAAAGTGGCTAGACAGGGACCTGGTAAGGAAGAAAGGTGCTACCGCTACGTTTGGGGGGTCGACGAGACTTCGACGGGAGGTCCGGTTGTTCTGGAGAGGAATCGACTGCAGACTGAAATGCGCTGCCGTCCATCTTTGCTGCACCTGCATGCCCAGCAGATAATCATGATACAGGGAATATGATGATATGATTGGGCGGGAGCATTCTACGTAATGTACTTTGATTGAATTGCAGATGAATATTCAATGTTAATATAACATGCTGATTTTCTTGCTTCATCAATTTCCATGCTTCTTATCGCTGATTATGCGGTTCAAAAGGCGCGCGAATCCGCAATTTGCTCGCACAGACACACAATTTCACAGTGGATGCGCGCACTGGCACAGCGTGAGCGTCGAGCTCCTAACAGTCCCCCTTACGCTTCGGCGCTCCCTAGCCCAGAATAGATTTCCGAAATCGCACGGCCACAACGCCCCGCCGAGGTCCTCGAACGCTTGAATGCGAGGGTGCGCATCAGGTAGACTCGTCGCTCATACTGGTGTACGAGCAATGCCAGAGGGTACAGATAGCAGGCTGCCTGCCACACGCGCGCTCGCTACGACGCAAATATATGTGAGTATCGCTAGTACACGTATAACGTACCGACGTTCCTCGTATTGGAGGTTTACAATAAAGCACGGGGAGGCTCCGTTTTTTTTTTTTTTTTTTTTTTTTTTTTTTTGCTGATGAAAGTGGTGATCTTTTATATTTTTGCTCGCAAGAGGCCATGGGCCCGGTACTCACGCTAATTGTGTGAGGGAATCGGGAGGGAGGGATGCGTGAGCTGTGCTCGCGCAAAGGCAGAAGGTGGACGACCTCTGTGTGTCGGCGCGTCATATAGGAGTAACGCATGTATGTATTTACCACTGTAACATGCGTAATCTAACGGTTAGAATTTGCAACGTCGTGGCAACGCCCCACTATTCTCGCCCCCAATGTAATTTAAACCTTTATGATAACAATATGACCATTTACAAAGCAAGGGGAGGCTCCGTGTGCCGTGTTGTCGCCATTGGGCGGGTTGATCGTCGGTTGGCCACCCCAAGGTGTTAACCAACCGAAGAAGAACCACTATGATCTCATGCAAGGACGGTCGGGTCGATGTGGTCAAGGACGACGCTTGACTTAGTGAACCAACCGCCGAAGTATTTCATCTTCTATAGCGCAACTCCGACGTCGTAGGTTCTTGTGGCTTCTCCCTTGCGTAAGGAGTACAAGGTCTAGCTGAAACCTTCAGGGGGCCGCCCCCGAAGCGCTGATGCGACCTCGTGTAGCCATACAATGAGCGTGTTAGCTGTCCATTTTTCGTGTTGTTCCGACACGTCGATCGCCCCGCGCGTTGTCGGGTATTTTCCGCTCGAGAGAATGCGGCGAATGGAATCGAATAATAGTAACATATGAATGACCTTTGTGTGAATCGTGGGCGGAAGGTGGCACAATAGTTTGCGCTCTGATGATACGCCGCGTTGTCTTTTTATTGTACGATGGTACAAGCAAATGCCGTCGTCCGCGGAGGCGACGAGGTCCTCGGTTAAGCACTATGTTCATGATCCCCCGCGACTAAAGAATAGGTACAATATTACCACAGTCGTACACGCCCGTAGGAGTCGTACTTGGTCTCGTGTTGGGCTTGTTTGGAGCGTCGCACACGTAGTGGAATCCGTCACTTGGGACATATGGCTTGGGAAAGGCGTAGGGCTTGGACCACGATGGAGGTTGGCATGGGCACTCGTATCGGCGTGTTATCAATCGCGACATGTAAGGCGGCAAGCCCTTTTCTAACCTTGGGTGCGCAAGTAGACTCGAAGCTCATATTGGTGTACTAGCAATTCCATAGGGTACAGATAACAAGCTGCCTGCCACGCGCGAGCTCGCTACGACGCAAATAATATATGATTATCGCTATAGTACCCGTATAAGGTACCGACGTTCCTCATCGGAGGCGCTAACACTAAAAGCACCCGCAATATACTTGCCTTAGTCCCCCACTCCCCCCGCCTAATCAGTAACAACAGAATTAATTTTGTAATAAAGACAACTTATCTTCAAAGAAATCCAGTGGTCAAGAAATGCAAAATGGAGCTGCTGCTCGAACCTTCACGATGCACGGGCCGCTCCTACCTACGCGCCCCATCCCCCGAAAATGGGACGATATCTTTGGAGTATTCCGTCGCGAAAAAAATGTCGGATGGCCCGAGCGGGAGATCTTGGCATTGGTAGTATTCAAATGTTATTTTTAAAGGCCCTCCGAAAGCGGGTGATTTCGCAGATCACAGCTCTCGGCTCACCCCGCCTAACCCCATGACCGTGCACGGCATTGGGGTTACCAACGCCCGCCGTGAGGAGATGGGGGTGAGTGCCGACGGGCATGCGAGTACACCCCCCGCTTGGGCTACCGCCGCTCCGCCGCCGGCGGGCGTCCAGCATCCCCAATTCTTTTTGATATGTATATTAATAGTATGTTTTAAGGGTAGAGACATTGGGTTGCGAGGTGCCGGATTGCGCCGACATGCATGCCTCTAGGCAACCGTTATGGGTGCCGGGCAATTATTCGCCGACGACACCGTGGGTCTTGCGCCGTCACTCGATGATTTGCATGCCATGTTCATCACATTTTCCCATTGGGCGGAGGTCCAAGAGACGGAATCTGGAGGGAATAAATGCGGGGTAATAATGACACTAGATCGCCACTGCGACGCATTCGCAATACGTGAACAAACTACCCTTAATGGGGAGCTCGGGGGGGGGGAGGGGGGGGGGGGGGGGCATGTACCGATTGCATATGAGTATATGAGTATATTAGTATATGTCTATAGGCGAATTATTATAAAATTCGGATGTAAGTGTACGGCACATCGTGGGCGACAGGATTGCAAAAAGTAAGTGCGCCGCTAAAAGCACTCGACTTCGTATTGGGAGCCGCCGGATGCCCCCATTAATGTACACACATGCTTGGTGCTCAAAGACGATCATGCGTATTGCCGATCCTGCATATTGCCGATCCTTACTTTCGGATGTGAAGTGGGGGTTGGATACGACTAGCGGCGTCCATACATTAAAAACTATATTAGATAAATACTTCAGAGGCCTAGTCCGGGTGTGTTGGGTGCAACGGCCCATTTGATGGCCACAACGCCGCTCTTGCGCGAGCTAGAAATAGGGCCCACAGAAGCACCGGCAACAACGGGTAGGACTAGGGCGTTCCTTGAAGCACCCAATCAACCTAATAAACACATGCACGAGCCATTTTGTGGGACAACCTAGTCGTATGCGCCATGATCCTTGGAAGTATGGGACCATGCGTTGGCTGGATTATTTTACTAGGGCAAGTGTGGAATTAGCCCATTGCGTACTCGACTACTCGTCCCACACGCATGGAGATTTTTTTAACCACGCGATGCCGCTATCCTAGATAAAGCAGCGGTATGGGGTCAATTCCATACCTCATCTCCTACATACACTCCTTCACTAAAGTCCGGACAAGAATTCGCACCTTCGCAAGTAAAAAATGTAACCATGCGTCGATTTTATTGACAAATCTCCTGAAATCCTAGGCAATGCTTTTGCGCGCAAAATGGAATGCGCCGACCACTACGAGGGGCGAATTCGAGCACAGCCGGGCTTGTGTACTTGGGGTTATCGCGCCCGCCCCCGTGCGGCACGCTCTTTTAAACAGTCGCCGTGTTGGTTAGACGAAAAGAGTAACGGGCGCACAACGCCGCAATATGAATGCTGATGCGACGATCGCGCAAGTGTAAAGCATATGCGATGGAGGGAGGAGGTGTTGGGCAGGCCGTTGTGGGGGGAACGCACGAAATCGCGTATGTAGACTTAGCACCTATATGCGCACAACCCAAGGGAAAGCCGCTTTCGGCCACAATGTTCAAGCGATCATAACTTACTCATATATGGTTTTAACTTTTCATAACAGGTACCTTCGGACGCGTCTATTCAATGCGCGTCTAACGCACCTACTCCAAAGTTTTGAAACCCATAAATCGATTTGTTATGAATTATTTTTTTATTCCGGCAAAGCTGAGCCGCAGTGCCAAGCAACACCCATCGAATTCGGCTCACCTCATGAGGCGATTTGTGCGGGGTTTGTCGATATATGTTTACCAATTCTTCATTCCTATTGACTTTCGAGCCTATTTTAAAAAGGAAAAAAAAATCTTTTTCTTTTTTGTTGGTGTAGATGGCACAAGCACATACCCAAGCATCCCAAACACCACCGTCGACGTGATGCGTCCGTAACGGCCAAGTTGGACCTCGCCCCTCCCCTAAGCCAATCGCCCTCGCATGTTTGCAGCGTGCAATGTTTATCCAAACCTGCGCCATGTGCGTTTTTGCTCGCTTGCTTTCCAAAACATCACCCGTGCCAGCGGCGTGAGCTTCCGTGCTCTATTCACACACCCGCAAATCAAACCTCACGCATTGAACACGGCACCCACGCCTCCACACCCCCTCCAAAAAAGCCCCCAAAAATACGGTTGTGTGGAGCATAGAGTAATATGCAGCTTGGTATGAGCGCTTAAGCAATCCCCAAGCGTGGCTCTCAGAATGACGCTTGTAGTTCAGACAATTTCCCGGGAATTTATGGGCTTAATTCGACAAACTCAACCGACAACACCCGCTTTAAGCTGAGGTCTAACCACCCCGGATGACGACTTACTGCTTGCTTCTCGGTTCTCCTACAATTGGGCGGTACTCGGGTGTCGTCGTGCTTGACGTGGTGAGAGAGGAGCGTGTTCTTGACAAGCTTATGCTTAACATAATGCATGTCCGGACTTTGTGGAGGAGTGAATAATAGCACCGGAAGGCTCCCGCCGGCGGCGGCCCCGGAGGGGGGTGCGCTCGCAAGCCCGTCGGCATCCCCTCACCTCCCTGTGGCGGTTAGCCTCTGAAAGCTAAACGCTAGCACAAATCAGTTCTAGTCGGTCTAGTCTTGTTGCTGCAAGATGGCAAAATGTTGTTGTCGAAAGGCAATTGATGAAAGATGTTTCACTAATGTACTTGGGCAGTAGATGTTGTAAATGAACAAAGGAATTGTTAAATGGTTCTGTCACCTCCCTCTACTGCACTGGGCTTAAATAGGTTTCAGCCCAGACTAATTACGCCTGCAAGCTTCGCTTACGTGTCAGGCGTTAGTGCTGTCCAACCGTCGCCTTCTGTCCTCGGGACATGGCCTTTCAGCTTCCTCGGTATTACGACGCAGCTCCTTCTGCATTGAAGAGCTTGTTCTGGCGCGTCGTCTTCTGGCTAGTTAGACTAATTATGCATATCTGTACGTACCGGGAGGTATTAGTCGTACTGTAGCATCAGCACCATTATAATATTGCAGTAGCGACGTACCCACGAATATACGTCCGTCCGATGGAAAAGCACGAATTGGAATCCGTAACGAGTACATGTACAATGTCATGCAATGTACTGTTGCAGGACTGTACTCGTCACACTCGTACCCTCCCCCTCTTGACAGATCAATGAGGCCGCCGCGAGGCAGACCTCCGTGGTTCTTGGCTCCTTTACTGAAGCAGTTACTGGGACTCAAGAATGCGCGCTGGGAAAGCGTGCATGAAATCAATGTAGGCCTGAGTCTTGGCGAACTTGCGCCATTGGGGCGTCTCCAAGAAATCTTGTAACGCAATTGTTCGATGCACCTCGTTCAACCGGTGCCAGACAGGTGGAATGTCGTCATCACTGAAGTGCGTCATGAAGAGCAAATATTTGCCTCGTCGTCCAGGTAGAGACTTGATGCACACAGCAGATATGTGCGAAACGTCAAACTCCTCATCGTCTCCTTCATGTACAGTCACAGGAACAGCTGGTCGTAGCGAAGCGGTAGAGCAGGGTCGTAAGTTGTTAACATGGAACACAGGATGTAAGCGTACTGTCGCTGGTAATTTCAATCTGTAACTGTGTTTTCCAATCTGCTCCTCCACTGAAAAAGGTCCGAGCTGTCTGTCTCTGAGTTTCCTGTTCGGTTGTCCTCGAAGAAAAAGGTTTGCTGTGACGACTGACACCTTGTCTCCCTTAGCAAAATGTGGCGCCGTAGACGGTTCTGTGCGTGCCTGCATCTCGTCCTTATGTAGCTGTAATACTGAGCGTACCAGAGTGTGCACCTCCTGTAACAATTTTAACCGTTCTGTTGCGTCTTGGGAAATTGGTATCGATGGTCGCATGCTGAAGAGCAGGTCAGGAGGCTCCTCAGGAGAGAAACCAAAGTTAGCCTCGAACGGTGTGTGCTCAATTCCGAGTGCACGCGAAGCATTGTACGCAAACTCCACTTGCGGTAAAAGTGTCGACCAATCAGAGCCATCATAGCAACAGAAGCAACGAAGAAGCTGCTGAAACGTGCTGTTCACGCGCTCTGTGAGTCCGTCTGTTTCTGGGTGTCGGCTGGTAGACATGTTCAGACGCGTTCCAAGGCGTCTCCAAAGAGTCTGCCAGAAGGCGCTGACAAATTTCGGATCACGGTCGCTGATTAGCACACGGGGAAGTCCATGTAAGCGGTAGATTCCCTGTAAAAACAAAGTTGCAGTTTCTTCGGCAGTAATCGACTCTGTACATGGCAGAAAATGGGCCATTCGAGTTAGATGGTCCACTACAATCAGCACACTGTTAAAGCCATTGCTCTCAGGCAAGTGTGTCAGGTAGTCAAGACCAACTGTGTGCCACGGTCTGGGTGGAACAGGTAATGGGTAAAGAGTCGCAGCCATCTGCGGTCGAATCTTCGCTCGTCGGCACACGACGCAGCGTTCACAAAAATCTTTCACGTCTTGGCGGATTCGTTTCCACCAGAATCTGTCGAGTGCCTTAGCAAGAGTGCTAGCAACTCCTCTGTGACCAGCTGACGAACTTTCGTGCAGCTCTGTGATCAATCTCAGTCGGAGCTCAGAGTTCTGTGGAATACAGAGGCGATTGAGACGCCAAAAGTACCCATCTCTGGCTTCTATCCGGCTGTCTCTTGTCCACTCACCATCGTCCCCATAAAACGAATCCTGTGAGAACCCCTCGCGAATGAGATCAGCGAACTCAGGGCTCAGCTGCAACGCTTCAACAGTCAGTAAATTTAACTGTGCGTCTTCAAACAGCAGCTGGGACTTCCGTCGTAATTCTCGATCTGACGGAACCTCGCCATCCCAAAATAAGGGTACTGTGGCCTGAGGTACGAAGTCTGGACGCCGGCTTAACGGGTCGGCTTCGTTCAAAGCTCCCTTGCGATATGCAAGTGTCATCGAGCCCACAAACGGTTGCAAATCCCGCAGGTATCTTGCTTGCCGCTTGTTCAGCCTGTTGTTCGGTTGCCTGAGCAGATGTCGCAGTGTGTCGTGGTCTGTTACGACAAGGAACTTAGAACAGCCTTCAAGATAGCACCTCCAATGCTTGACAGCTTCGCATACGGCCAAAGCTTCTAAGTCGTACGCAGAGTAAGTGTTACCACGCTCAGCTGGATTCAACTTACGCGCCCAGTAAGAGACTGGTTGAAGACCGCCTCCTTGGTCTTGCAACAGGACTGCTGCAATCCCCACTGTTGAAGCATCTGTAGCCACGGTGAACGTCGCGTCCGAGCCGACCTCCGGAAGGATCAGGCATGGCGCGGAAATGAGCCGTAACTTGAGAGTCTCAAAGGCTTCCAAACAGGCAGGCGTCAGCGTAACCTTCTGTGGCTGGGACTTCCGCAGTAAGTCCGTCAATGGAGCCGTAAGGTCGCTAAAATGGTGTATAAATCTCGCATAGAAGTTGCAGAACTGTACGAAACTGCGAACCTCCTTCTGCGTCTTGGGCACTGGCCAGTCTGCAACGGCCTCGACTTTCTTTGTGGAAACCGAAATTTTCCCGGCTGACACAGTGTAGCCCAGATACTCCATTTCTTGCAATCCGAAGAAGCATTTCTTAAGGCGTAATTTCAGCCCTTCCTCCTTAAATCGCTGTAGCACCAGACGTAGATGCTGCAGGTGCTCCTCCAGTGTCCGGCTATATATACAGACGTCATCCAGGTAGACTGTCACGAACTTATGTAAAAAGTCGCGAAGAATGTCGTTCATCATCCTCTGAAATGTAGCTGGTGCATTACACAGCCCAAACGGCATGGCGACCCATTCCATTAAGCCATCAGGGGTCTGAAAAGCCGTCTTATGAACGTCCTGATCACGCACTCGAACTTGCCAGAATCCAGAAGCGAGGTCGAGGTGTGTGTAAAAATTCGCGTCCTTAAGTTCGTCCAATGTGTCATCCACTCTCGGAAGTGGGTAGGCGTCCTTACGCGTAACCTCGTTAAGACCACGGTAGTCAATGCACAGACGTAGCGAGCCATCAGCTTTCCGCACAAAAAGAATTGGCGAGCCAAACTCACTGTAGCTGGGACGGATCAGACCAGCTTCTACTGCGTCTTTGAGCTGTCGATTAAGCTCAGCGCGTTCTGCTGGAGACAGTCGGTTCAGACGTTGACGTCGCATCGGGCCAGTTGTTTCAATGGGATGGTCCCACTGTCGGCTTACAGGTGGAGAGTCGACAGGTTGCAGTAACTCCGGGAAGTCATCGAAGAGTATAGACCGGAAGTTGTCACGTTGTTCTGCCGTTAGTTCCTCTCCAGTGTGAAAATCTGTCGACTGTTCGGCGGCTGACGTAAGTTCAATGACGTAAAATTCAGCATGACGTCCCCTGCTGCGGCGCGTCTTGCGCATCAGCTTCTGAACTTTCGTAGACGACAGGAGTAGACACTCAGGGCGTCGTTCCTCAAGTGTAGTCTCCACTGCTGAGCCGTCCATTAGCGTAAAAATTCTGGTTGTACCAAATTGTAAAGAGGCATGTTCGTCATCAAGCCATGGTAAACCCAGGATTAAATCAGCTGTGCGTAAATCACGTAGAACGTAAAAAGTCCGCTGAAATTCGTGTCGAGCCAGCTCAAAAGTGACGTCACAGACTGTCGTAGAAGTCACTCGTTGTCCGTTAGCGAGTCGAACTGGAGTCTTACTCGCAGACTTCCGAGTCTGTAAAGCAAAGCGTCGTACAAAGTCCTCTGACACAAAATCAAGTGTCGCAGCGCAGTCCACTAATCCAGAAATTTGGTGTCCGCCATCAGGAGTTTTCACAGTCAGCTCAGTTCGAATTAACGGGCGAGCTTCCGTGAGGTCAGTCAGTAGTGCTGTAGCTGGCGAAGAAAATTGTTGCAGCGTAGCGATGGACTGGTCCGAGTCGTCTGCTGGTACAGGTACCGAGTCGGGTAGATCAGGTACTGTAAGTTCCGGTGAGTCGTTAAACGCACAATCTGCGTCGACTAACCACAGCTGTACAGGCCAAGGAGCTGGAGCAACCACCTCCTGTTGCGCTGGGTTGTCCAGTGACTGACGTGTAAAAAGCTGTGTCCTTGCTGGGAATTCTTGAAAAAGTTTCCAGTGCTTAGTCACCTGAGTAAATTTCGCCCACTTTGGTAGTACAAAAACAGCCATCGTAGATGTCGGAGATGTTCGACGACAATTCTCAAAATGCTGCGCAATCCGCTCAGCTATCTCCCAGGGTGGGTTGATGAACACCCGTTCTCCTGTTAAGTCTCTGTCTAGAATCGAGTCACTCGGCGAACAGTGAGGTAAGTCACCGTGCGAGTTAAGACCTTCATCATCAGCACATCCCTCCAACGTGAAGTTGAATCGTGCATGCAGAGGGTCAAAGACTGAGTCAACCAGTTTCCAATCAACTGAACGTCTGGTTACAGTTTTACGACTCTGTCTCTGCTTAGTCTGACGACGACGACCTGCTACTTGCGTTACAGGTGTCGCAACTGTAGTCGATGGAGATGTCGAAGGTGTGTCGACGACCTCTGTCGCTAACAGTGTCTCAGAATGAACAGTAGATGTAGCCGGCTGCTCCAGTTCATTTGTAGAACAGCCTTGCCACCATCATTGCTTCTTAGGTTGCATCGGTGCCTTGCCTTTGAACTCCGGGCATTGGAACAAGCGGTGTCCCTTCTTGTGGCACTTGAAGCAGAGTCCTTCGTCCATGTGTCGCTGACGCTCCTCAGCTGTCATTGCGTTTGCGAGTGAATTAAAATCTTCGCGGCCGGATGTCTGACCACGTCCACCATTGTTGCCTCCACGACCACCAATGTTACCACCACGTCCACGTCCGCGGCCACGTCCACGGCCACCTTTGTTACGTTTCCAGACGTTAGCAGCCTCTTCGAGAGGGTCCTCAAAATTGCGCTTGCGTGTAGGCTGAGTAGACGGTCCAGCAGCAGACCTCGCATTGCCCAGTTCCGGCGAATCTGTCACCACGTTGTTCAAAAAGTTTTGTAGCTCCACTAGCGTAGTCTGGTATCCAAGTTGAGCTCGGTGTGACTTAGCCAGTTTCTTGAGTGCATCGTTCGCCAGGCCATTAATGAAGCGTACGCACTGTACTTCAGCTGTCAGGTTTTGACGAGAGCGACGTAAGTAGTCGTTGTACTGTTTAGTGTAAACCGCGTAACTCATCGTATTGCTCTGCGTGAAGCTTAGCAAAGCGTTAATTGCGTCGTCCTGAATATTCGGAAGAAACGTAGACTTGCGTAACTCCGTAACAAGCTCGTTGTAGGTAGATGGAATTGGAGGCTGATTTTTCCGGTTCAACCACCACCCACCTAAGTGTCCAGCAAACTGTGAAGTAACCCAGAATACTGCATCGTACGAGTCAGCTGAAATTCCAAGCATAATAAAACGCTGAGGCTGTGCTTCAAGCCAATCCTCCAGTACATGGGGTATCTGACCATTCTGGTACGGTGAAGTAATTGCAGCCTTACGCTGAGTCTCCGTGAGGGTCACAGAAAGTCCAGCCAAGTTGTGGGTAGGCATCGGCATTCCCACTCGTAAATCCGTAGGTCCTTCACCAGTAAGTCGATTAATGTGTCCACGAATCAGTAGCCATACAGAACCAGAGTCGACCGTCGTAAACCGGGTGTACATGTGGAACTGTCTCGGGATAGACGTGTCGTCATGCATGACTGGATTATGTTGTGTGATCGCTCGATAAAAAGATTCCCACTGAGTCACGTAACCGAAGTGAAGTAATTCACTCTTGTGCTTCTTAGCACGAAGTAACCCCGTCTGTGAGGGCGTAAGTGTCAGACCGTCAATGTTGATGGATTCCGGGACGACGTAAGTATCATCCGGATTAATTGTCGACTGTGCCAAAACAGCCTGCTCGACCTGAGCAGGTGTACGTAAATTGTTCGTAGCAAACAGGACAGGAATAGAAGCCGAGTACACGTAAACGAGCTGTCGTCCTTGAGGTAGTGTAACGTTAACAGGTTCACCACTCAACAGCGTCAAATCCTCCGATGTCAAAGCAAGACCGGTCTCCTCATGTAACTCGCGAATAGCAGCGTCGACAGGCTCTTCATTAGGTAAGACAGAGCCAGCTGGGAACCAAGTTTTACCAGAACGAGGCTCTCGCTGAAACACCAACTTCAAATCCGACGGTTTAGTTCCTCCAACGTGAATTACCAACACGACGTAATGTCCGGGTCCGAGAGAAGCCATCTCAACTCAATCAAGCAACGTCGAGCAGATCAATTAGCAACGAAAGCGTGCGTCGACCAAAGAGCTCCGAAACCAGTGTGGCGGTTAGCCTCTGAAAGCTAAACGCTAGCACAAATCAGTTCTAGTCTGTCTAGTCTTGTTGCTGCAAGATGGCAAAATGCTGTTGTCGAAAGGCAATTGATGAAAGATGTTTCACTACTGTACTTGGGCAGTAGATGTTGTAAATGAACAAAGGAATTGTTAAATGGTTCTGTCACCTCCCTCTACTGCACTGGGCTTAAATAAGTTTCAGCCCAGACTAATTACGCCTGCAAGCTTCGCTTACGTGTCAGGCGTTAGTGCTGTCCAACCGTCGCCTTCTGTCCTCGGGACATGGCCTTTCAGCTTCCTCGGTATTACGACGCAGCTCCTTCTGCATTGAAGAGCTTGTTCTGGCGCGTCGTCTTCTGGCTAGTTAGACTAATTATGCATATCTGTACGTACCGGGAGGTATTAGTCGTACTGTAGCATCAGCACCATTATAATATTGCAGTAGCGACGTACCCACGAATATACGTCCGTCCGATGGAAAAGCACGAATTGGAATCCGTAACGAGTACCTGTACAATGTCTTGCAATGTACTGTTGCAGGACTGTACTCGTCACATCCCCGTGGTGGGCGCTGGAAACCCCGTTGCCGTCCAAGGTTTGGCACGGTAGTGGGCTAAGAGGGCCGGCAGTGTGATTCGCGCGATTCGCAACTATCGGGAAAACCATGTATGGAGGGCTTCTTTTAAAATTACTGTGTACGCTACCGGCCCCAAGATCTACCGCTCGGGCAGTCCGATATGTTTTTTCAAGACTAGATACTACTAAGATACCGTACTATTAGGGGGGATGGGGCATGTGTCCTCATGAGTAAGTGGTGTCGAGGAGGGTACGGACGGATCAACGGTGGGACGCGGGTGTTGGAGCTAGTAGCGGAAAGCCGAGAAGCATCGCTAGGGTATGGCGCTCGCTTGACGTCGAGACAACCGAAAGGGGGCAGCACGACACCGGCAGCGAGGAGGATTGTTGCGACGGGAGGAGCGGCGAGGTTAGGCAGCGGGGTGTTCCTGAGGATCAGCCGCCGCCAGAAAACCCAGCACGGAGAGTTTGAATGATTTCCGCACCCCCACGGCCTTTTTGGATCCGGCCAATGCGACCGTTCACTACTCCACTACTCCCCACTATCACTAGGCGCACCCAATATTTTAGAGTACGAGCCCGGATAAGCGCGGAGGCTCGCACTCGAAACAAGGGTGCTCGATGGACGCGCAAACGGTGGGTGGAGGGTACGATCGCTGACTGATTTTCTAGACAGGTACCCGGGTACCAGCACAGAAAAAGCCGGGGAAATGGCCAGGAAAATCTTTCAGCGCGGCGGCATGAGCGCTAGCTTTTTCTGTCTGGTTGTCTCGGTCCCCCTTACATGCCCTCGAGGTGACGGTGGGGGCTCGACTAGGAGGAAAAGTCTCGACAGGCGGAACGGCTACGACCTTGGGCCGGGGCTTGCGGGATGCGACGGCGGGATCGACGAGCAACCGCGTGAGGAGGGGTTTTCGCTAGCCGTTTCCCTCCTTTCTCCGGCAAGACCGAAATCACGAGGAAGCTAAATTAGGCTGGCCCGTCGACCCTCTCGAACGCCGATCGGCATAGGCCGGTCGGCACCCCTCTTCGGTGGGAGCGGGCCGTGCATCGTGAAGGTCGAGCAGCAGTTTCATTTTGCATTCTTGACAAGTGGATTTTTTTAAGACATGTTTTTGATTACAAAATCATTTCTGTTGTTATTGCTTAGGCGGGGAGACTGTGGCAATTAGTCCGGTTGCTTACAGTTTTTTACCTCCGAGGAACGTCGGCACACATTGCATATAGGTGTGTCGATAGGTGTACATGGTCGACGAGTATCCGGCCCAATCGCTCTCTTAAGTGTCCAAAATGGCGGAGTATTGATGGCCGTTAGACAACATTAGGTCGAGTTTGCCGATATTGTTGTAATAAAATTTCAAGTTCAACAACACCCAAGGTCTTTATTCCGAGGCTTCGTATGTTGGAACCACATTGCCACAATATGGCATGGGAATTCGTGTTGGCACTAGCATCCCGTTGCCTAGTGCTTATATACGAGGTAGCTATTTGTCATCCTAGTACTTAGTGTTATGCTAATATCGGTACTATATGCCCTATTTGTGGCGGTCGGCCAGCTCTGCCGGTGCCTTCGCCGGCCGCCAATTGAAATTGAAATTGTTTACAACATGTGCCGGCAAAGTGGACCGACTGCTGTCTCTCGGGCCTCTCTACCAAGCCATACATGACTTATAAGCGAGTTTAGCCCGGGTCTCTTCGACCAGGTACACCTAACGACACACCGGCCGCCATCTTCCTCCTCTCACTTCTCTAGTCACCACACCCGGCCCCCTTGTGGGGCCGGCACAACCTACATGTAACTTCCCGTTCCCGATTCCGATAGGTTATGGGCCCTCCACCAAGTTACACTAGAGAAGAGCGTGTGTAAAGCGCTCGGAGCCACGCTAGTCCTACCTACTCCCACGTAAAAAATAGTAGGGCATGTGTAAAGCGTTCGGCGCCACGCTAGTAGTAATTCATTGTCCAACCGACACCACGCTTCGCCTTCGAGCGGGTTGTCCGCGACTATCCTATCATCTCCCACGTAAAAAGGAGAAGAGCGTGTGTAAAGCGCCCGGCGCCACGCTCGCCCCACCCAACTTTCAGTCCCACCTAGCCTTCAACATACCGATGCTCTCGACCGGATCTGTTTGTTTAAAATCGACCCGCGAAAATTCGCCCCGTGCGTACTTTAATTGGTAATGTCAATTTTTTGCCGAGGCAACGCCGCAACGCTCACCTAACTTAGCGAGGAGCTAACCTTTCCCACGGCAAAAGGGGGGAGTCAACACGAGCAGCGGCCGTCTATGCTTTTGCGTGCCTACACGCTCCTAGCAACCTTGTTGGCTTTGCTTCACCCTCGCCGGTCGCTCTCATGCGTCGGCTAATACGCCCGTGGAGATTTTTTCCCGCTGCATGTCAGAATAGTACATTATGCATTACATTTGGAACCGCTTCATATCGGCAACTCGCCGGTAGCGGCACGTTCCTGTGAGCGCATGTCGCTACACCTACCCGGCCTGAGACACACGCTACAAGCACTACACCTTCGACCAAGATGGCACCTTCCCCGACGCAAGCTCGGACGACGTCAAGACCTCGGCTACCTTGAGGGGGAGTGTTAGCACTAGCATCCCGTTGCCTAGTGCTTAACGACAAGGTAGCTATTTGTCATCCAAGTACTTAGTGTTATGCTATTAGCGGTACTCTATTCCATATTAGTGGCGGTCGGCCAGCCTTGCCGGTGCCTTCGCCGGCCGCCATCTCTCTCCTTCACACTTCTCTAGTCACCACACCCTGGCGGCCCCCTTGTGGGGCCGGCACGACCTACGTGTAACCATCTACTTCCATCTCCAACAATTCGCGCAGGGGCCGTGCCGGGATTGCGCAAAATAATTCAATTTCGTACGCGTGTACTTCCCACGGCATGTCGCCTTGCCCGCGTTCGTGCTATGCATGAACTTTTTGTACCCATTCTAAGGGTGTGAATCGAAGTTGAGAGCATAAAGATCGATTATTTTGATTAATTCAAACTTAGAGATCGATTTGCTTGATTAATTCGGGGTATAATAATCGATCTATCGTATCATGAATCGCATCACTAGCGCACATTTTCATTCATAATATATAAAGATCGTTGCATAGATAATTCAGGCGCTAAAAGATCAATGCATGTGATAAATTGGGAGTTGAAAATCATTGCATTTGATAAATCTGGGGATGAAAATCAATGTATCTGAAAATTCGAACGCTAACGATCAACGAATCTGATAAGTTGAGCGCTATAAAGACCGATATCTGATAAATAATAGTACAATACCAGTAGGACGTTGAAAGAAATATATAAACGCTTGATATATTTGTTAATCAACCACAGTTTTTCAGTTCCAATCTCAATCGCCATGGTCAAGTCCATTTACAATGGTTGATTTTCGCATGCAACAATGGGGACAAGCTGCATGTGAGCATTTATTTTTGGACATATGAATTGCAGTACGAGAGACAGATTATTGTACTGCAATGGTGTCCTCCATTTCAAAAGAAAGACCATCATTGCCATGCTATGAGAGTGCACAATGCACTCAATCTTTAAGATTGATACCCGTGGATGTTGGTAGCACTTTTTTTAGAAAACGTACATTACATTATATCCCCATACAGCCCAGCAGAAAACTGTGCTAAACTCCTCACCCATCGCATCACGTTCATCTATAGGTTATCGTCTATGGGATCATCGGGGTTTTGTGAATTATGAATTCATTCACAAGCTTTGGAAGGAAGGACAAACAATATAAGGTGTTGTGAGACAAGATAGCAGCGACTGTCATGTCTTGATACGGTGGTGCCAAAAGCATGTTGCATTGCCATGATGTTGCTAGTCCGGACAAGGGCTGCCCAAGGCTTGACCACGGGGTGCCATGGAAGTGTCCCACAATGAAGTGCCTTAAAGCAGATATCCCAAAACGTATCGTTGCAAGACAAATATCCCAACATTTGAGAACGGAGACATGTCCATTTTGGGGTCTAGGACCCCGGTGCTATTCTGACACACATACAACGTAAACACGCACACACACCGAAAAGATGCAAGTACAATGCAATGAGAGTTGTAAAGAAATTACAAGGACCTGATACGTAACGAAAAAAATAATCAGAAAAAACATAAACACCGAGATTTGGTAAATTGGTGGGGCAGAGTTTTGATATACAAGAACATCGTGATAAAAATTAAGCAAAGCCATGCTAGAGGGGAGTTACCAATTGCTGGCTCAAGTAGTGTTCTTGAAAACCATCGACGAGCTCTCCAAAAACGACTCATACATGTTCTTCTTGAGGTCATCATACATCCGACCATCAACAAGAAACGGACGCCCCGCACTAGCGGATGAAGCATGGGGGGCGTGAGTTCTATCCATATTATTCATGCATGCGAACATATGTGCGTGGAACTTTCACGACGTACACATGTCAAAATTATATGCTTGCCGACAAGTGTTAAGAAAGAGTGAAACAAAACTGCAACTCTCAGCCTCCACAATGAGTGTGAGGAAGCTCACGTCACTGAAGAATCTGCAGAGAATAAGCTAGTACTGCAAAGGCCAATCCCTGTCAATATGATACGCGAGCACGGCGAAAAGAGCGATCCTTTCTCGCCCAATATGTTTGGTGCCAAAGTGACGGACATGCCTTCGGAACGCTAGCATGTGATAACCTCATAAAAATCAAACAAGCAAAGCACTATGTGTCACTTGAACGAGAACAAAAATGTCATGCCGATTTGAAAGTACTTTGGCACATTACTAGGCCACTCCTTACCTTCAATTGCTTTTGACACTCGATATACTACATGTCCATGGTGATCTTATCGACAGTGGAAGCAATCATAGGGGAGTATCGGCCGTGCGTGATTGCTTTAACGACATCTTGTAAGGGCTTGACGTTGCGTCGTCCGGCATTGAATGTGGACAGCAAC
This sequence comes from Tetraselmis chui, assembly GCA_026401115.1. NCBI lineage: Eukaryota > Viridiplantae > Chlorophyta > Chlorodendrophyceae > Chlorodendrales > Chlorodendraceae > Tetraselmis > Tetraselmis chui. Next base: position 180,069 of record JAPMLY010000260.1, on the reverse strand, counting down.
TATTCACAATCCACTGAGCACATACTCTTTCAAACTCTCTCTTCGAAGACGCGTGGAGCTTGGTGACTAAGCAGGGGCGCGGCAGACTTGCCATCATTGGTTGGTTGGGGTTGTTGGCCTGAGACCTTCCCGACCGACACATACAAAGCAACAACTAAACTAGAAACTAAGCGCTACAAAATCATCCGGACAAAGCGATAACCATTCCACTTGTGTGAAAGATGTGTCGGGGGCGCAGATGATATTATAATCACAATCTTGTTCGACTGCAAAAAAATTAGCGGGAGAGCTCTGTAAGACTGCGGGTTGGCCACAAAATACAATCGGGGGCGACCGGATACCTTGTGATCGTACGTCCATGGAATCGTTCACCAACATACTCGAGTGGTGTCTCATAAGGTGGTTCCAAAACTAAGTTGTGTTTTAGGTGCTAATACCTACTCGTAGCATGAATTACATATAGTCGCTGTCTTGTCGTCATGTTCGTGGAACATTGGAGAGCAAAATCGCCACACTTCGAGTATTTTATGGCTTCTCTCGGCGGCGGCGACTCTTCGTCCACATGAAAAGCGTAATATGTTGACGCCCCTTCGACAACCGAGGACTCTCCTTTGTACACCTCTCCGTCGTACAACTTTTTACTGTGGCTTCAAGGCAGTGAGAGCGTCCAAATGGGCTTGTCTATTCGCATTTGGTGCATCGTCGGACAGCTATGCGACCTGCTCGATAAGGTCATCCCTCTCGTCAAGCCCATCCCACAGCACTTTGAAAAAGTCGGCGCCCTTCTTGAGAATATGGGCGACAATATCGTAGACGGCTTACATATACTTGCCCGCGTTAGGATCTGCGATGAAGTTGCGCGGGGTACGTAAGCGGATAAGCGGATACTTGGGCTTTGAACGTCGGTGTAAACCCTGATAGCGACCGGACACGTATGCGCCTTTACACGGAAAATATGAATATATTGAGATCCGCGTTTCCCGATATCAATACATTGTTGTGAGGTCCCCATGGTGGGCAAGATAATGGGCACATCCGTACGTTGTACTCCGGGGGGGTCTTGGCCCTACTATCTCGCCAATAGTGGATGTACTGCGGGAGCCCGTTGCTCCGGCACTAGGGGGGTATATATATCTTATTTATCCCTATAGTGGGTACCGACTTTTAGGCGCGGGTTGCGGTGTACGAGTACGCATGGACTGGATACGGATCCTACGGCTCCGCGAATTCCCGAGACTACTCGGGTTCGGACTCGGTCTCGTGGGTCCGAACCCTAGAATCACAGGTAATCGCGGGATCCGGACCCTAGAATCACAAGTAATCGCTGGATCCGAACCCTTGGTTCGGTAGGTAATCGCGGGATCCGAACCCTAGAATCACAGGTAATCGTTGGATCCGGTACCAGTTATTGTAAGTAATCGTTGGATCCGGTACCAGTTATTGTAAGTAATCGTAGGATCCGGTACCTGTTATTGTAAGTAATCGTTGGATCCGGTATTCATCGTACTTTAATGGATCCGCGGTAATCGCGAGTACCTCATCCTCGCAAAACGATGTGGAATCGCGATACCCAATCAGTACTTACGATTCCGAGTATCTCACGATTCTGTGGTGGCCCGAAGTGACACGCTGTTTTTTGGGGAAGTATTTGGCAATGCAAATCTGCTGAGGTGTATGTCTAGGATTGGTTCAATAGCCCCGATTGTTGTCATTCCGCAGCCTTGAATCGATTGTAGCCCACCCAAGGGCTTGTTAAACGGTGCGTACGCGCTTGAAATCCACCGTAATCTGCCCGTCCACATCCAACTCCTATTATAGTTAGCAACAATGGCTGGGCAAGCGGGAAGTAGTAGACCGTCTAGATCAGGGAAGAGCTTGTCATCGACGGCTATCCAACGTACAGAAGAGGAGCTTGTTGGGAATTCAGATATGGTGTTCGGGATACCTCATTCAAAATCTATTGTATGTGATCCAAGCATGAGTAGGCGCATAGAACTAGTAGATGTAAGAATTGAATTTGCAGTACAAATTTCCCCCCAAATGCGCTATTTGTATCAATTTGCATGAGTACTTCGAGTAATTGTTGGAATCGCGAACCCAACGAATCCAACGGAACCAAAAATTTAGAAGTACTCATGTACTCGGTTCCGGAACCGAAAACACAAGTACTCGCTGGATCCGAACCCTAGAATCACAGGTAATCGCTGGATCCGAACCCTAGAATCACAGGTAATCGCGGGATCCAGACCCTAGAATCACGGGTAATCGCGGGGTCCGAACCCTAGAATCACAGGTAATCGCGGGACCCGGATCCATTTTTTAGAGGTACTCACTAATTCCGGATCCTAAAAAGTCAAGTACTCATGGATCCGAACCCAGCAAAAAAATGGCGGATCCAGTCCCTGCGAGTACGGACATGGAGGTGCGGGTGCGATTCCCGGTGATGCTGGCATTTCCCTAAAACCCTTCGACAATATCGTCGAGATAAACGAAACATAATATATATTGTTCCACTCCCTATTCATTCTTGGCATATTGTGTACACAACTATATACTTGTTCAATATTTCATCGCCATGTCGCTACATTAGACATTCTTGGAAAAAAGCGCGCGGATGGCATCATCGCGTATTGACTGCCGCCGGTTAATACATTGAGGGACATAACTATCTATATATAGGATAGTTTGGAAGTGCCCACGGTGCAATGAGGCTCCCCCACAGTCTCGCGGGCTTGGATCTGGCCTCGACGGTATCGGGTACCGCTATGTCGGGTGAGCGCTCGACAACGGCTAACCTTATGGACCACATCCTCCGGTGCCCGTGCTCTTGGCATGTTATTCAGCTCCACGATCGGGTTGTCCATGTGCTTGAAAAGTTCATGCTTGAAGCGGGGGCTACTAAGTGGCGGGACTTGCGGCGGGAGGTCCGCCGCATTCGGTCGGGAGCTTCTAGATATCGACATGGGGATGTGGTGTGGTTAGGCTTCAAGCCCCCACACCGTCATCTTGTTGTTGATGTGATGGTCAGAAGCGCTCGCACGAACACTAGTGTCCCTCACATGGGCGCTCACCTCCAACTCCCGGGCAGTCTTGCATTGTGAGCTCAGCACGGCAAACTCGATGCAAGCCTCCGCACTTCCTCCTTAATTGGCACACCTTCGGTTCAGTCGGTCCACGACTACTATGCCTTCGCTTTGGAGGATGGGGGGCAGTTGGCGCCTATGGCAGCTAAGCTGGTTGATCGCCTTGCAATTTTGGTGGTAGTTCATCGCTTTCTTGACATGGGTGCAACGGACAATCGTTCATTACGATATGAGAGTTATATCCGCATGCAACATTTCGCTCGTCGAACTACTTATGTCCCCTTTCGACGGGTTGGGGGGGATATGCGACGCGAATTCATGCAAAGTCTTTCTACTGCTCGTCATGATACTTGGGGAAATGAAATGAAATGAAATTGTTTACAACAATACCAGTATAAACCGGCAGCTGTCTTTGGGCCCCCCGTTCAACGCCAACTATTTGTGGACTTCTATGCTGGAGTAGACCGTAAACCACTAATCCGAACATCTCCATTGGCAGTGACGATACCGTCCAAAACATACAGGTATCCATGTATTTATATATTTTTTGATCTATGCGGTTTTTTTGGATACAATATGAAATAAAAAAGTGTCGCTAGTCTCCACGATACGCGGCCTGCTCCAGCCGCTGCGGGGTCGCTGATCAACAAGGCTGTTCAGCTTGAGCTGGTCGAGTCGAACCTGCCTGACCTCGGCTCATGTGCGACTCCGGTCGTGCCGGAGCTAGGGGGGAACGGCACGTGAAAAAAACCCCTCGCTCAGGTCGTCGTCGGTCCCGTCTCGATCCGTGCTCAACCCCGCCCGAGGTATTAGCTGCTCCTCCCGACGCAGCGCGCCACCTAGCCAAGTCTTCTCTCCTCCTTCGGGGGCTGAGAAGAGAAAATAACTAGGCTGCAGACGGTGTCCGGCTGGCTCTCTTACCTCCGAGCCATATTTTCTCTTGTCCCTTGTCCTTGTTCCGTCTGTTTCCAACACCTATCTGATCGCGCTGCGGCCGTCCTTACCCTCCCCCGGTGGTTTACGTTGTTAGGGGGGCGCCTTTATGAGCAGTTTGCCGTTACGATAACCCTAGGCACACTGCCTGAGGCAGCCTATCGATAACCGGGTACCGACTAGGGAAGGGGTTGGAAGAACACATGGATCGACTCGCCGGTCCTCAAAAGATGGTGGGTACGGGAATATTTCCAAAAACCCCCGTACCGGGCTTTTCCGGCGGCGGGTGATCCTAAGGACCGCCGCCGCCAGACCGTGCCGCTCCTCCGGCTGCGACCCACCTCCGTCCTGCGTAGCATCAGGCCTCGCCCCCAGGGGAGACTTAAGGCTCTCGCAGGGCTGGCGACTGCTAGCGAGCGCCGTGCCCTAGCGATGCTTCCCAGCTGTCCGCCGCCAGCTCCAACACCCTCGTTCCTCCGCCGATCCGTCCGTAACCTTCTTCGCCAAAAAATATTTTGCAAACGCCGCCCCCGCCCCATCGTCGGGAGAGTATCTGCGAGTATTTAGTCGCGGAAAAGACATATCGGACTAGCCGAGCGGGAGATCCCTGTGCCGGTGTACGGATATTATGTTTTTCCAGACCCTCCGTACCGGGCTTCCCTACAACTGTTGATCCCGACATCTGCCTTTTCATTTAGCCCCCCCCCCCCCCCCCCCCCCCCCTTCTTCGTGCGGAGACTTTGGCCGTTAGCGTATAGGTTAGGCTGGCCACCGGCCCTGCTCGACAGTTGATCGACCTTGGTCGGTTAGACCTCCGTAGCGGTGGCGAGCATGCCGCGTATCGTGTAGGCTAAATGTCAATATTAGTTACATTTAGAATTGCGGATTCATATATGCAGTACTATTTTCATCATGTATTGATTTACTGCTTAGCTGGGATTGGCAGTGGTTATTGTTTACAATAATTGGTCCCGGTAAATTGGAGTAGATGGATTACGGATAATGGTCTGAGCCCCGGCTAAAACCACCATGCACCAACAAAGAGGGCGGGCCCTAAGACAACAACCATATTGTGCGGCGGATTATTGTAATTCAATTTCAATTTCAATTTGATTTCTTTACACTTTATTATGTATATATTATCGCACTCCATAATTGTTTTGCTCCATAATTGTTTTGGATTATTGTAATTCAATTTCAATTTCAATTTGATTTCATTATACTTTATTGTGTATATATTATCGCACTCCATAATTGTTTTGCTCCATAATTGTTTTGGATTATTGTAATTCAATTTCAATTTCAATTTGATTTCTTTATACTTTATTATGTATATATTATCGCACTCCATAATTGTTTTGCTCCCTGAGCCTTGCTCCTCCTCGCATTACTCGAATAGGCCAACGCCCGGACGGGCATGGCAGACCTTTCATGTATCGTCATGGGATTGAATTCATTATTGTCTGCATGTCATTATTGGGATGTTTTTAGTTGGTGAACCTCCAATAGTGGGCCTCAAAATGGGTTTGCATAGTACGGTACGGTTCTCGTGCAATAATGGTAACGCACGTTGTGCACTCGCACGAGCGTCGCTTACCCGGCCGGGGGCATGATATAGCGCTAAGCTGAGCTTTACCTTACACTACTATCACTTGTGCATGCAAAACGCCGCCCGCTGATAGAGTCATAGAGGATGCCGGTGATTAGGGTTTAGCGAATGAGGTATCAGACCTGCCCTCCCATACTTGAACGTCCCGGGGCTCAAAATAAACGCTGTGGATATATATATAAGCTGAGCAGATATTCTTCATATGCCCGCCGTGAACAGGTACGTACGGGCGGTCGTGCTGACCACGGCACGGCACGGCACGCGGATACAGTGACTATACCGATATAATAAACATTGCGTCCCCCCCCCCCCCCGTTCACTATATCGGTATGTTCACTATATCGGTGTTCATTATAAGCAGGCCCACCCGACCGCTATAGTAAACGGTTTACTAAATCGGTACTGTTGTTTATTGTAACGGTGACCCCGTTCACTGTAGCAGTCTGTGCCCATGCAAGGCAACATGTGACTATGGATTTGTGTTTCAAGAGTTCTTGATTACTTTACATGGCTTTCTAAGGTGCCGGAGAGGGCAGGAGTGACTACGGTGCTGGGGGGCGGGGAGCGGGAGGGAAGAATTCACGGACGGAGGCCTGCCGTGTGCGGTTTGACGTGTGCATGGCAGCCAAGCCTTCACGCAGGATATCCACAGCAAAGAGCCTGTTGTAGTCTCGGACCATCACTGATGCGTTCACTCGTTCCGCATTCTCAGTCACAAACAAGAAAACTTTCTCCACAAGCCCCCTAACCTCCTGCAATGTGGGTGCCCTCTCTGGCTCCATCTCATCCACATCCACATCCATGTCCAGCGGCACCATAGCTACGTTGTCATCCTCGGTGTGTTCAATCTCATCCACAGTCTCCTCGGGCTCGTCAGTATCCGCTGCTGCTTGGGCCGGTGGTTCAAACACCTCCCTCTCCAATGGCATGTCCAAAAGGTCCACAGCGTCAACCATTCTCACAGGCTTAGAAACATCAGCGTTTCCTGGCTGCCGCCCACGACGCCGCGGCTGCTGCTCAGCATCACTCGCATGCAGCTCATCGTCACTGGCAGCCTCGCTGGCGGCTGAGTCGTTTGCGCTAAAGTCTAGCTGTCTGGCTGTCGAGTCGTTGGTCGCTAATAGGCTGGAGCCCGCTTGGCTGGCGGCTGCGGCTGACTGCTGGCGCGATGCTAGGCGCGGTGATGAGCGCACCGGGGGGGGGCTGGACGCTGCGGCGGTTGAGTTCGGTCCGCCCAAGGATAGTTTCGACTGCGAAAGACGTTGCGACGAAGCAGCGACGCGTGGGCTACGGCGAGTCGGTTGCAAGCCCCTTGCTGTGGGAGCGTGCTGGGGTGCGGGTTGTTTACTGGGCTTGGCCAAGCATGGCAGGCAACGCTTGTTCAACTCGCCAGGATCGAGCTCCTTGTGGGCAGCCTCGTACTCCGCCTGGCAGAGATGGTGCAAGAAGTTGCTGCACCCTTGCGCGCCACAGCGCTCTAGGCTGGGTTGAGGCCCTCCAGGCCTTATCCTGCAGTTGTCTAGATAGGAACAGCGCTGCTCGGTGGGCGTCGCCATGGCGCGATGGCGACAGACGCGGTGGGGCAGTTGAGTGGCGGTGGGCGCAATGTGCCGCAGTGTGCCGCCGCCGCCGAGTGGCTGTAGAGGCCTCTGCGCCCGGAACTGGAACGGTACCGGCTATCGGAACACGCCAACGGCCGGGTTCGGCGTCGGCAACACTGCCGTTATGTAGAGAAGTTTACTATATCGGTATAGTTTGGGGCATTGTGTCCCCCCCCCCCCCCGTTCACTATAGCGGTAAGTTTATTATATTGGTAAGTTTATTATAGGGGTATACTTAGGGATTTTTCCCGGTGTTAAGAATCCGTCCCCCCCCCCCCCGTTCACAATATCGGTATGTTCACTATATCGGTATTCATTATATCGGTATAGTCACTGTAGTATAGAGCTGCACGACGCCGCAACGAGTATCCAGTACCCCGGTACCCTATTTACGTCACGCGGTATGTTAACCAGAAATGGGACTAGTACCTGTACTTTTTTCTTGTAAAACAACTTTTAGTACTTTAATTATGTGTCTGGTGCCGCTCGTGTGAACAGGTACGCTTTTGGATGGACGACGACCGCGCTCTTGTCTTGTCTTGTCTTGCGGGACGACGAAGGCTTGTTTCCAAAACCCCTCAGCACCCTGGCACACGAGTCAAACGACGTTCTCTTGACGCTCGCTGCTGCTCAAGGTCAGCGAGTAAAAGTGGGGAAAGTCAGCGAGTGTCCTTACTGAAATCCATTATGAGCAGCCGAAGTAGGGAGCCGGTGCGAGTGAGGGGCGAGGGGCGCGGAGAAGATGAGCTGGCCGCGGGCGGCGGGGAAAGAGCAAGGCGGCCCCCCGTCCAACTTGGACGGGTCAGCAACGGTGGTGGCCATGGCAGTGCGAGGGCGACAGGCCTTGCGCCCCGCTCTGTCAACGTCCACGAGCGCTCTAGGTACGCTCACGCTCACGCTCCCCCCCCATAAGCCAACTCTCCACCCCGTCGATCTACGCGGTAATGCAGCGCCGAGTCCACTCAAACGGGGCTGACCAAAATTCACGACATTACGACAACAAACAACGCGCTGCCGTTCAAAACATGCCACGCCACCGCTACCATCCACGTCTCGTCATCCCAGTCACGCGCAAGACATTGCTCACGTCACGGTGCTGCATTATCTTTAAATCTCCGGAGAGAATTTTCCGGGCGTAGTCACGAGCCATAGACAACCTGCCTCTGTCGCTGTTGCGAACCCTCACGTCCATTTCCTCTGTCTCAGTGAAGCCTGAACCATTTTCACGCGTTTGTAACTCTGCACTAAGTACTAATACCACTTCCGATTGATTTCTCAACTTGACAGCCGCGACCCACTCTTGCCCAGCTCGAGCATCAGCCGTCACGCGTCGTCAGGCGTGGAAGCTGCGGGTGGACCAGGCGGTAGAAGGTACAGTAAGCAGACCGGATTGCCTGACAAACCTAAGGTCAGAACGGGGTCGAGCTCGTACAACAGAGCCACCACCACCACTACGTCGTCATCGTCTTCAACGTCTCGACGTCTTTCCGGAACTTCGGCCTCATCTATGTCTCGAATAAAGGCCGGAGGCGTCTCGACACTCACCGACAGCGGCGGAGATATCGCTACCACTCATCAGCACGCTTCGCGTTCACGGAGGAGCCAAATACCCACCAACGACAGCATTAACAACCCTCGCGCTTCGTCGTCCGTGCTCGACCCCGAAGGCCGCGCTTCCAGTACGATCCACCGCGCTCACTCCCACTCTCACCCGTTAACTCCTCAACTCGCCGAACCCTCCTCATGTTCAGGGTTTCAGTAAAGGCATTAACTGTTGACCACATACCCTCCTCGTCGCAGAGACAACTGCGACGGCCCACTCCGATGTCCGGACCGGTGCCAGGCGTTCCTCGTCATTGGAAGCGGAGGATGAGGCCGCGGTGCTTGAGCGGGTGTTGGCTAAGAGTCGAGCGGAGAGTGAGAGACGGATGGAAACGGTGCAAGCGGAGGGGCTGAGCGAGGAGGAGGCGGTCGCGAGGGTGGTGGCAGCGAGTCGGGAGGAGGAGGCAGCGAGGGCGAGGGCGGCGAGGGTACCGGCGTCGCGTGGGGAGTCGGTCGTGGCGCGTGAGTTTGGGCTGAGCGCGGAGGAGGAGGCGCTGGCTCTCGCGATTGAAGCGAGCACTCGGGAGCACCTCGCGGCAGCGGCGGCGGTGGATTTGCGTTCTGGAAGCGGGAGCGGGAACGGGGAGAGGTCGAGGGTTGTCGAGGTTGACGATGAGGAGCTTGCGAGGGCGATCGAGGCGAGCCTGAAGAGCGCTGCTGCGGTGGCGTCGTCGTCGTCGTCGTCACACACCGGCGGGCCGTCGTCGTCGAGCAGGTCGGAAGAGCGCCTCTATTTGTCTTGACGAGGATATTGTTTGACAGTCGCCATCTGGCGAAGACTATATTGGTAGAGAGTGAATGTCACGTTTATTTTGCCCCTCGACAATACTACTCCTCGTTTGCTTACATTTGTATAGGGAAAAATTGTGTGTGTGTGTGTGTGTGTGTGTGTGTGTGTGTGTCTTAATGTCTGAGTGTGTATTTGGTTGCGTGTGTTTGGGTGTGTGTGTGTGTGTGTGTGTGTGTGTTTGTCGGGAAGGAGGTCAGTGCTGTCTGTCCACACCACCGTCTTGTGCCTGCCTTTCTAACTTGAGCACTAAAGGACAACAATACGAATTAATTGCAATGATACATCCATTGTATGTAGTGCCATATGCAGTCACGAATACTTGCTTTCGACATCAATGGCCGACAGTGTCAGTCTGTGGAAGCGGCTCTGCTGTGGGGAGTGGCCTGACATTGGGCACATTGGCGGTGGCGCGCAGGAGCTTTATGGACGAACTGGACGCGCGCGAGAGGGAGATGCGGATGGAGGATGCCACGGCTGGTGGGCTGGTGTCCGCGCTGCACGGGCTGCAGGGCGACATGAGCGAGGAGGAGGCGCTAAAGATGGCGCTGCATGCGAGCAGGCACCAGCTGGAGCAGCACGCTGTGCTCGCGCAGGGCGAAGCGGCGATCCTGAAAAAGGTTACCCCGTCTTCCCACCTTGTGTATTTGTCCACCATTCTGTGTATGTGTCCATGATTTGTTTGTTTGTTTGTTTGTTTGTTTGTTTGTTTGTTTGTTTGTTTGTTTGTTTGTTTGTTTGTTTTGCTTGGCTGCTTGTTTCTTTGTTTGTTTGGTTAGTTGGGTCATATTTGAATAGACTCTTTGTATCTTCTTTTCGCCGGTGGGGAGTTCATACTTGGTGGTGTGCTGGATACAGTCACATTTGGGTTTCTACGTTTGTCAATCCTTTAAACGGGCCGTCTTTTTTGTTCATTGTCCGAATGCGTTTGTTGTTCTTGTCTGCATTCCGCTGGGTGGCGCCGCGGAGAAATTGTCTGTTCGGGTGTGGGTATGCACGAGCGCATTGCGGCAGAGTACCGTCTGATTCGCGTGAATTAGCAGCCTGTGTGAGTAAGTGTGTGTGTGTGTGTGTGTGTGTGAGTATGTGTGCGTGCGTGTATGTGTGGGGGGGGGAGTGATTGTATACGTGTGTGTGATCGAGGATGTGTGTGAGAGAGACCGTGTGGGTATGGAAAGACGTGTGTTAGTGTGTGAGGGAGAGAGAAGGTGTACGTGTTTCGATGTGTGTGTGTGTGTGTGTGTGTGTGTGTGTGTGTGTGTGTGTGTGTGTGTGTGTGTGTGTGTGTGTGTGTGAGAGGGCACCCGAGGGGACGCTGCATTGACACCATTGGCGATTATCGCCATCGGACTGAGGCATGTTCGTATTTGCATATGCGACAGGCGCGTGAGCAGCCGCTTCATTCGGAGAGGGGTCCGCCTCGTGGTGGGCTGTCGACCAAAATCAGCCGCGCCGCATCGACGGGCAACAACAGCAGCAACGGCGGCGGGCGTAGCAGCAGCGGCAGTGGCAGTGGCAGCCGCCGCGGAAGTGAGAGGACGAGGAGCGAAGAGCTGGCGCTGGGTGGGCGAGCGGGGAAGGGGAAGGCGGTCGCGGGTGTGGCGTCGCAGAGTAAGTCGGCGTCGAGGGCGTCGAGGGGCGACGGAGCGGCGGCACTCGCGGCGCAGCAGGCGTCGATGTATGCCGCACATTTGGGACTGCATGACAACGGCAATGTGAATGCTTTACCGGAGGGGGCGATAGGCTTGATGGGTGCCTCAACCGGCAACAGGTGACAACCCTCCTCTCATCCCCATTCGCCTATTCACACCCCCTTTTTCTGATTTATACAACATTCCTATCTTCCTTGGGACGCGACCGTTGCCAAGTTGCGTTTGATAATTCGACGCGCTGTGCCAATCGAACCCAAACTTTGAGCCCAAACCTATTCACGGTTGCCCTTTATGGCCGGTCGGTCGGTTGCGGGGTGCCGTCCCTATCGTTGGCGACATTATTTCTGGACCGCGGCTGTGTCCAAATGTTGTGTCGCTTGCGACTGTCGCATATTGACATATGTTATCCGAACAACCGAGCCTCGACGAACCAAACCACCCAAAAAGGCTCTGTGCGTGTCGCACTTTGCGAGTAACACCTGTGCTCGGGCAAGTGGGGAAAATGGAGCCATGCTATTCCATGCGGTGCAGCTGCTGCCCGCCTGATTCCTGCCCTGTCCGTGTAACAACAACCCGAGTAGAATTGTGCTACTGTCCACTTAACCTACAACGTTTTTGTGATTGGTGGTGGGAGAACCTTCTGCTGTGCCGCGCTGGTCGCCATGTGACAATCCTCATGTCGGGTGGCTGCCTTGCCTCTCCAACCCTGTGACAAATCAGCTGCACAAACAACCCTAATTTAACACTAAAGTATGTTAACATGGTGTGCAGCTCTTTCGGGGTTTGACGGGGGTGACCGTCCTGCCTTGCCGTGCCGCCACCTCGCCTCGCTTGCACGCAGCGACCAGGATGCCGATTCAAACTGCCATTGACGCAACATTCAGAAATAATTCCTGAAATGCACCCTAGATTAACCTCACCTTCACCACCCCCTGTCCCGCACCACAACCCTCACCCCCAGGCCTCCACCCCGCGTTGCGTCTGACGAGGAGAAAGACGCGGCTGCGGCGGCTGCTGTCGAGGGTCGCCTGATTCAGGAGGACCAGGATGCCGAGTACGAGGTGAGTCGGTGGGAGTGTGGGGGCTTTAGGATGGCCAAGGCTTTACGTTGCATGCATGAAAAAGATGGCTGGGCAAGTGGGTGTGTGTCGTGAGGGTCTCTATGGTTGTCAAACTATTTTGTTTGTTTTGAAATTCCCAGTGGCGGTTCAATGGGAACATTTTTGGGGGGTTTCCTAATATTTCGTAACTCGGGTGTTTTGGTGGTTGGAGTGGGATCAGGCTGCGTCGTCGATGCGAGTGCAACTGTGTTGATTTGACGCCGACGAGCTTGATGATAGGATGTTGTCAGCTGAGTAAAGAGTGGTTTGGTTTCTTTGCTTCCGAGGGATGAATATATTACACAGTTTGTGTCGGCAACGGGAGGCCCTTAATCATGGTGGGAGGCTGCCTGGCACATTTAGGGCTGACTTTGTTCCGTTTCTCGCCGAAAAAATACGCCTGTCAAGCTAGAGAGAGAGAGAGAGTGTGTGTGTGTGTGTGTGTGTGTGTGTGTGTGTGTGTGTGTGTGTGTGTGTGTGTGTGTGCGCGCGCGCGTTTTAATAGCTTAATGTTGCCATGAGTATTTGAACACCACGTTGGACAAAATATTTGAACACCATGTTTGGGTTGGAAAGAAGAGGGGTATGGAGCGCGTGCTGACCTGTTTACTCGCTGTTCCGGTCCGAAGGCGTCACTGGCGGCCGATAGGGCGAAGGAGGCGGCGCTGGAGCGGGCGCGTCGCGAGGCAGCAGACGCTGCGGCGGAGGCACATCGAGCGGAGGCAGAGGCGGCGCGGCGCGTCGTGGAGGCGCGGGAGCGACTCAGCGCGCTCCGTGACGCGCTGGCGGCCGGTCTACCGCCCGAGCCGGCGGCTGTGAATGGAGGAGGTGGAGGAGGGGAGGGGTGTTGTGAGGTGGCGGTGGATGTGGCGCCGTTGGGGCAGCGGGTGGTGCGTCGCTTCAACCGCGCCTCGCCCTGCTCGACCGTCTACAACTACGTGCGCCTTGTGGTGGCGGAGGCCGCGCTGGGGGAGGCGTCCGCGGAGGAGGACAGTCAGGTGGGGTGCGGGGATCTGAGCGTAGAGTTTGTGTTTAACGCTCAATACTGTTAAATATTTTTTGTGTATGAATATGCATAATTTCTTTTAGGTGCGCGCGCGCACACACACACACATTCATGCACACACATTCATGCACACACAACCAAATATACACTCAGACATTAACACACACACACACAGGCTTACAGCGACACATACACGCAAACACTCAATCAGAAGAGACTCGTTTTCCGTGACACGTTACTTTTCGGCACTGCATGCTTAGGTTTAGGAAAAGGAAGAGTCGCTATTTTTTTACCCCGAACGGAAGACAGCGCTATTTCCAGAAGGGTACCCGAAACCCTAAATTTTGTGCGAATTAATTTCAATTTTAGCCCTACCTGGCTGGTTGCTGGTGCCCTGACTGTCGTCGACCTCAGCCCTTCGATCAAATGTCAACCTTCCGCGCCGCGTCTGTCCAACCCATCAAACTGCAATGCATTGTGACTAGTTTTGTCCCGTGCAATTTCGTCGTTCCCCATCCCTCCACATCTCCTCGATAAAAAAGTCGTCATTTGATAAACGAATATTGTAATTGCCGCAAAGTTGTCAGTCGAGCAACGTTACGTCTTGAAAATTACATAAATTGTGGACCCGTGGGAAACTATTTGACACACACCCCCACTCAGCCGCATCAGCGCATCACTTGGGCGCTCAGATCCGAAGGGGGGGCGTCTTTGTGCGAAGTACACACCTGGTCAGGCAGAAAGGGTGGGCTGCTGTAGGAGTGACTGATGGAAGGGGGGGTCGCTGTGCTGTGCTGCCGCAGGCCGCTCAACTGACGCAGTCGGGCGAGTTTGAGTTGGTTCAGAATTTTGCGCCTCGTCCGCTGCCGAACGACGCCACCACTTTGGCGTCCTACGGCGTTGCCCGCCGCGACAAGTTCATTGTGAGGGCGGGGAAGGCGTGAGAGGCGCCCCCGCTCAGCTGGAAACAGCATTGCGGCATAACAGGCGGCGCATCTTGAGAAAGGTGTGTTGAATGTGAGTTGAATGAGGCGTGTTAATTTTAGGCGATTTGTAATTTCAAGCATGTCGCCGAAATTGAGTACATTGGCTTCTCTGCAAATTTTGGGCCTCAAATAAAGTGACAGTGACTTCTTCATTCAGCTCCCTCAATGACGACACCTCCATTTGGCTGAATTGTTGACGTCTTGGATGTTTTCTTCCGTCGCCATCCATCTCACGGCTGAAGCTCACAGTTTCGGGGGGGTTGGTCGGTTGGAGAAGGATGTTGGGTTTGATTCTTCACAAAGGTGCTCATCGATGCAAGGCGGCTGGAATGTTGGCTTCCCTGCCACAATAACAATAGTTGCTGTGTTTTCCTGCCTAGTTAATGTTTGCTCACTGATTGTGTAATCAAATTTAATTTATGATTGCTCATCGTCAATCCAGAATCATTGGAGCATCAGTGTGTGTGGTGGGTTTGATTTGCAGTCAAAGAGTGGACGGCGAACAGTGAATGGCTGCGGCGCATGGTGAGTCGCAAGTGAGTTAGTGAAGCCTCTTAATTAATTAATTTCTGCACATTGCATTATTCTGACATAATAATACACTTTGTATTACTTTGATAATAAATAAACAGTACAATTGGTCATTGACACTAATCTTTTCGCAGACATACCCAAAATAGGTTAGGCCTGTCGAGCGAGGGCTTCTCATCTCTGACGCTACCCCGGATCGGGGCGCAAGGGTTTGGATGCTCTTGGGCTGAGTGAGATGACGGTCGAATGAGTGTGACGTACTGTGTCACACTGAAGTCCCATAATTTTGTAATTTGTGGATTGCGTTGGCAGGAAATTATAAGCAATATTACATGAAAGTTGGAAAAAATATTCTGATCGCTATGGATGGAGGAGGATAATGTTTTGTGGGCGCCCTCATCATAGCATTATATTTTCACGCATGTATTACAATTACTTACAACCCACAGGGCAATGCACCGTCGTGTATGCGCATTGGAACCTATTATGATGAAACTAATTCTGCAAATGGAGAGGCGGTGCACGATCGGGTTCCATGCGGAGTCGAACGACGACGCGATTGGCAATGTGGGGCGGCGGAGAGGGTAAGGAGTGATAGACAAAAAATGTTTACACGGGCGCCGTCGTCGTCTCTGTTGCCGCGTGTGTATATGGGTGCCGCGCGTGTGTATATGGTGCGCGCCTCGCGCGATCAGAGCACCGCCTCGTCGATGGAGCCGGTGCTGAGGAGGTCGGAGCGCCCGCCAGCCATTTTCTCTGCACTCGCGAAAGCCACAATATTTCGACCCCCCCCCCCCAAAAAAAAACAAATTCAGCAAGTCATTCAAATATTCCAATACGCATCATAATCACACATCATAGTGCCACTGCGCCGGTTTGAATGGATTTGACGCCTGAACGGGCCTCAGTTTATTTAGTTGTTCGACGACACCGTAAAACGTCTGAATAGAGGTAATTGTTTCGGTCTTAGGGTTAGGGTTAGGAGTGTCTGGAAAAAATGCGCATGCCAGTGCTCAGCTTTATAATAATTAGCATAATGCGACGGTGGAGGTGTGTGTAAACACATTAATGACAACAACAAAGGGGCGACGTTGGAGTGGTGGGTGTGAGGTTCATAAAGCTGTCACTAGGGGTCGCGAATAAAGGATTGATGATGATACACCTAAGACAAATTATTTGAACACGTTCAAAATATACACAAACGCGGTCATGGTTGGTTCGCAGTGGAAATCGAAGAGTTATCGGTTCATGTGAATGCCATTTCATGTACCTAATAAGAAAAGGGTCGCCAGTTAAGTGAGGGACACACTGAAATGCAATGCAATGGAGGTTGGGGAGGGTCGAAAAAAAAGGAAGAGGAGCCACATCGGCAAAATATGTGCACTTGTAAAGGACGATGCCTTTCGTCACATGGCACACAGAGGCGCAACGGTGAAGGATAAAATAAAATATGGACATCACACTCAAAGAGTTAAAAAGGGGTGTCTTGCGTCCGAAGATCCAAGTGAGTCAACATTTGAAAATGAGAGCATTCGAAGAGGTCGAAAAATAAAACACATAAAGCATATTCATACGAACACTACTAAAATTGAAGCATATCATTTCGGAGTGGGTTTATTTTTTTTAATTGTTTTTTTTTTTTTTTTTTGGGGGGGGGGGAGAGTGACGCCGCACCTGCGTTGGCGCCCGTCTCCCCAGTGCGGCTGCGATGAGAGCGAGAGGGGGGCGGGGGGGTGGGGGGGGGGGGGGAAGAACAGATGTGAATGAGAGGGTGAGTCAAGCAGGAGGTGGCGAGAGGGATGGGGGTGATGATGCACAGTGGGGTAGTCGGGGTAGAGAGAGGGGGGGGGGGGGGGGGGGGGGGGCAGATGTGAAGGTGAGGGTGAGCCAAGCAGGAGGTGGCGATGGGGCGAGGGCGAGGGGGTTGATGATGCACAGAGGGGTGGTCGGGGAGGAGAGGGGGGGGGCAGAATATATGTGCAGGTGAGGGTGAGACAAGTAGGAGGTGGGGAGGGGGAGGGGTTGATGATGCGCAGGAGGGTGGTCGGGCTGGAGAGGGGGGGGAGGGCAGAACAGATGTTAAGGTGAGGGTGAGTTAAGCAGGAGGTGGGGAGGGGGAGGGGGGTGATGATGCACAGGGGGGTGGTCGGGGTGGAGGGCGAGTGAGGCGCTCACATGCGGACGGCGTCGGCGACGGGATGGATGAAAATTTTGCCGTCGCCGTTCTCGCCGGTGTGCGCGGCTATGGTGATCTTCTTCACGATGAAATCCACCTGCTCCCTGCGCCCAGGCACACAGTGTTCACCGCCTCAGACGCACCACGCCCCCCCTAATCCCGGATTACACTGCGCACCCGTAAAAAAATACAATGGAAAGTAGGCGAATTAATCACAACAGCGGGTGAATTGCTTTCAGATGGTGATGATATAATACTGAGGAACAGTGAAGGCTGAGGAGTGGGTGACGCGCCTGACGGCAATCACCTCCAGCTTGGACTTCTCGACCACCTGGTTGCCCTGGAACTCGTTACCCGCATACCTCTCCATCTCACCTAATGCAAAACCACAACACCCAATCCTTCCACATCAATTTGCTGACATCTGTCCGTGTGCCCCTTACCGTCAGCTCGATTGGATTCGACGTCACAATAGCAATCTCACGGTTTGGAAAATACAGGTGGACGCAATATAAATAGCACACTTCATGGGATAGGGATGAGGATCTGTCTTAACTACTGCGCACCGCTACGATGATATATTAGAATTTTTTCAATGATTATAAAAATTTAGAGAGAAATACTGTGTGTGTGTGTGTGTGTGTGTGTGTGTGTGTGTGTTATTACAAAGATACACAGGGAGAGACTATATGTATGTGCATCTGTGCGTGTGTGTGTGCGAAACCAGTATAAAGGCATCATCCAGGCACACCGATTGTCCCGGAAGTGTTTGTAGCAAGGCAGACAGTGGGGCAGGGAAGAGGTGGGGGGTGGACGCACCGCCCTGAGCGCCAATGCCATATGCTTGTGTGATCGTCATTCCTTTAATTCCGCCGTTGACGAGCGAATCGATCACAAACTGTAAGCGCCACGGACGGATAATGGCCTACGGGGGGGGGGGGGGGGGGGGGGGGGGTTCAGGTCAGCGGAGGGGGAAAAAATACGGCGGTTGGGTGGCCGTCACGCCGATGGCGATGAGGCGGGTTGGGGGTCGGACCGGTTCACCACGTGCTTACAAGCGTGTAAGAGAGTGTCAGTGTGAGTCAGAGTGTGTGCGAGTCAGTTTGTGAGAGTGAGACGATTCATTCTCAATCTGTGTCTATGCATGTGTATGAAACAGAGAGAGGGGTCAGACTGAGAGTGTGTGAAGGAGTGAGAGTCAGTGTAAGTGAGCGTGAGTGTTGTGTGTGTACGTGATTGTGGGTGTGTGAGAGAAAAAGCGTGTCAGTGTGTATGTATGTGTGGGGGGGGGTAGAGTGCAAGTTTAAGAGAGAGAGTGTGTGTGTCATTGCGTGCGTGTGTGTGTGTGTGTGTGTGTGTGTGTGTGAGAGAGAGAGAGAGAAAAGAGAGAGAGAGAGAGAGAGAGCGCGTAAAAGAGAGAGTGTCAGTGTCAGTGAATGACTGAGTGAAAGAGGGCGAGAAAGAGTGTCAGTATGAGTGAATGAGTTTCAGTGCGACTGCGCGTCGGCATGGTTGTGGGCGTTCTTGTGTGTGAAAGTGAAAGTGTTTCAGTGTGAGCAAGTGAATGTGCGTGTGCGTACGTGCATGTGTATGTGTGAGAGGGAGAGTGAGTGAGTGTGAGCAAGAGTGTACGAGTGTGTGTGTATGCGTGTGGGTATTGGTGTGAGAGAGAGAGAGGGAGTGTGTGTGTGTGTGTGTGCAAATGAGCGAGAGCGAGCGAGAGAGAGGGAGAATGAGAGGGGAGAGAGAGAGTGTAAGTCTGAGAACGAGTGTGAGTGCGAGAGTTTGAGTGCGTGTGTGCCTGTGAGAGAGTGTGCTGGTGGAGGGTGTGTTTGCGGCGGAAATACCTCGACTCTGAAGAATGTGCAGTTGGGGGCGGAGCTGAGGTCGACCTTGATGTTCTCCAGCGCGTCGTAGGTCGAGTCGGAGGAGACGGCTGCGACTGAGGAAAGAACGGACGCGAGCAATAGTCACAGTACGGCGTGCAAGGCAAGACTAAACCCTAAACATA
Source organism: Tetraselmis chui (assembly GCA_026401115.1). Classification (NCBI taxonomy): domain Eukaryota; kingdom Viridiplantae; phylum Chlorophyta; class Chlorodendrophyceae; order Chlorodendrales; family Chlorodendraceae; genus Tetraselmis; species Tetraselmis chui. The sequence goes on along the minus strand of JAPMLY010000260.1, from coordinate 160,992 downwards.
ACCCTAAACTAAAACACTAACTAGGTCGCCCACGCCCCCTTGCTCGTGCTGTTCTGAAAGGTTTCTCAGGACAAATATATCGCTATATGGGATTGTTGAGACACTTTGGGGGAAAGGGAACAGTGATGTGAAAACTTCGAGGGGGTTGAGGTGGGTCGGCGTCGCACCGGGTCGGTCCGTCGCACGGAGACGAAAGCCACGAGCGGCACTCCTCGGCCTGCAAGCCAGCGCGGGACGGGCCACGGGCGCTTGCGTCCTAAAGCCGCTGATATTGGGTTGGGAAGGGGGTGGGCGATGGAGGGTGTCGAGGGCGAGAAGGGCGTCAGTGGCGAAGGTGTCGGCCTTGTCATCCATACTATGACAAGAAAAAGCAACCTAACATACCGTACTTGTGCAGATGTTAAGTAAAATATACATATACCATATATATGTGTAAAACATTATTTCAGGATAATGCTAATAAGGAGATACTGCCCTTCGACTGTACGCGGCAGCGTAAAGGGTACTGGGTCGGAAATTCATCCCGGTGACAGCCAGTGGGTACCGAGGTAGCCACAGGGGGGGTTGTTAGAGGTTATGGGAGTGGTGGGGAGACTGTGCCGCTAGCAAAGCGCAACGATCGGGTAAAGCGCAACCTGACGGAGGAAGAACCCTAATAATGTGTGGAAGTGGCTTAAGTACTGCGGGAGGGTGAGAAAACGTGCGTGCGTGGCGTCGGTGGTCAGTCACCCACCTGCTCCCGAGCGCCGTGCGGCGAGGCGCTACAGGCGTGAGACAGGCCGCAGTCGACATACTGAACGGAGCCATGAGGGTTGTCACTGGTACAGAAGGCCCGTTGGGTAGTGACTGATGCTGGAAGTAGCGAGGGCGCTGGCGATGATGAGGAATACTGCGGCGGAGGGGTGCTGCATGGGCGCAGTGAATGAAAGGTACGGGTACAGCACTACGCGAGGGCACAGTGGGCGCGCTGCGAAACATTCTAGCTTTGTACACTCCTCCACTGAATTTTGGACAATAATTTGTACTACCTTCGCATTTATTTAAATGAATAAAGGCAGTCGTCATGCACCGATTTTATCGACATATCTTCTAAAGTCATGACTATAGACAATGCTGTGGCTGCAAACATAGATAATAGGGCATGCAAATATAAGGGGGGCGAATTCGAGCGCTATTGATGGGCGTTGGGTTTTCGCGCCCGCAACACCTTTGGCACACGCTCTGTCAAACAATCGCCGTGCCGGTGACACGAAAGAAGCAACTAGCTCAAAGCGCCGCAATACGAATGATAATTGTGCGAGCAACGTGCATACATATGATGCATTAGCGACAATTACATTTAAATAATACATTACGAGGGTGTCCTTGGATCGAGACGGGACCATGGAATGTGCCACGGCTCGTTCGACATGTGGCTTCGCGTACACACGCGGTGCAACTGTGCAAGGGATCATCGGGCGTTGTAAATAGTTACTAGACGGCCGAGGATGGTATCCCGATCACATTGGCATTGGACATCATCCCATATCTCAACACCACCAATATCTTTGGTTGCAAGTCATATGTGCATGTGGATGCTGCTCTACGACGTAAACTGGACGACAAAGCATGGGAAGGCATCTATGTGGGAACTTTACTTGATTCCCGAGCATGGTTGATATATCATCCGGTGACTAAGCGAACGGTGGCTAGCCGGAGCGTTACATTTGATGAATGTGAGCTACTCTCTCTCTTTCATGACCATGCTCATATTACGGGGAATCTTTTAACCTTTTCAGGAGCCCATGGACATAGCGGAGACCATTTAGAACGGGCGAGAGAAGACTATGAAACATGTTGCAACATACGCTTTACATTTAGGCTCGGATGACGACCTTCTTGATGATTTTGCAACAACCATAACAGATGCATTCCTGACACCGGAGCTACTACAGCCGGATAATGTAGTGGCATGGGGAGCTACTCTAACTACTTCAACTTCAAAAGACATTTAATCATTGACGCAGGGAGAACAATTTCAAATATCTACTTCAACGATGACACAAGACCAATCACCTATCATTCCTTACACTCTATGGCGGCACTAACACCAAAACACCTACGGCAGACGGATCTACACAGACAGCAATCTGGGTTCATCGCTACGATGGTGCTCGCTTACGCTTGTTCGATGAAGACAGTCATCCCCTCGTACTCGTTCATACCAGGATGCGGCAGGGTGGTGACAACCTCCGTCAATATTAAGGTGGCCAACCGTAACAAGAAGGGCGACTATTATATCTGTGGCATTAGATTTTTCGTGCTGCGGAGTAAGGGCATGCGATGCTCTATTTATGAAGAGATCCTTTCATACCTTGCTTTGCCTCGAATTTCCCACTCCGGCGGGAGGTAAATGTGACATTTTTTTGGCGAGGGCACGGACGCATCTGCGGTGAGACTCGGGTTTTGGCGTTTGCGGCGGAAAACCGGGAAGCGGCGCAACATTAAGGTGCTCGCTTGACGTCGGCCAACGCTCACGAGGCCGAGTCGACTCTGGGGGGAGGGGCTCGACACCAATTGTGAGTAGGACGACCGCGACTAGAGGAGTGGAAAGGTCTAGCGGCGTCGATCCTCGTGATCAGCCGCCGCCGGAAGAAACATGTACGGAGGGTTTTGGATAATATGTTTGTACCCGACACCTTTGTGGTTTGGATCACGGCCGCACTGTGCCCCCCCAACTTCTTCTCTTGTCGGTACACATCACCGACATGATGCCTTTGGCGTCGTGCTAAGGGTTATCGCGACATCGCAATACCCGTAGAGGCGGCCCCTTGGCAACGTAAATCGCAAGGGAGGGTACAAGCGGTATTTTGCGGATCAGCCGGTGATGGAAACAACTAGGAACCGACCGGGGACATGAGAAAAAGTTGGCGTGGAGGCACGAGCGACAACATGATGCTAGTTGCGACTATGGGTTTTCTCCCCCAACCCCGAAGGGAAGGGAAGCAAAAGCTAGAACGACCGCTGCGACGGGAGGAGCGGCTATAATCTCGGACGAGGGGTGCGTGGATCGAGACGGGGCCGTCGACGATATGCGCGAGGGGGATTCCCCCCCCCGTCGCTCCGGCACGATCGGAGTCGCACATGAGCATAGGTCAGGCAGGCCTGATTCGACTAGCACACGCAATTCAACGCCCTGAAGCGGCGGGAGCGGGCCGCCCGTCGTGGAGATAGCGACATAATTGTTTTTCATATGTGCAGTTGTTGAAGCGACAGCTAGCGTCATGTATGATGTTTAATATGTTGTTATTGCTAAGGGAGAGGGATGGTTTAGGAGACCACATGGCGTACAACCATGGCCCTAAGTCATAAATGGCAGTATTGGGTACGCCCTTGAGACATAAGCCGATTTATCGGTACTCAATGTAAAAAAGAAAAAACTTCAATTTCGGAGATCGAAACCGACAGCAGTGATTTTCGCTGTTAGTAATGGAAAAAATGTGTTTACAAGAAAAGTCAGCGGAAACCACCAAGCAAAATAAAGGAGAGAAAAACAATCAAAGATGTTTTGGTATTTCATTATCGAAGACATTCAAAAATAATTTCGGAAAGACCACGAACAACCCTCTCACCCCCCACTACCACCTCATTAGGACACCCGGGAAGATGGACATGCATACACATACAAAACACAAAAAAAGATACAAACACACAAACACAAACACACACACACAAACACACACACACACACACACACACACACGGTGTTGGCGCAAATGATACTCTGTGGCTAGCACGCGGAAAAGTTTCGTTTTTGGCGAGTGGACAGCGGGGTAGTCGGCCAGTTACAAGTGGGCGCGCAGGGAACAACAGGGCTTGGCTTCAACAGCGCAAGACCGCAAGCAACCAACGGCACATTCAGCCCTTCCGAGAACGACAGCGCAGAAAAAGCTGCCACCTCTACAATTAGGCGCGGGACGAATAGTACTTTAAGTAGTATAAGCCAGCCGTGGCCGCGAGTCCGGCAGCCAACGCCAACGTCAGCGTGGAAGGAAGCAGGGAGGCGCCGTCAGCGTCAGACTCGGCCGCGGGAGATTTGTCGACGGCCGTCGTTGGGGGCGCCGCGTGCGTGGGGCTCGACTCGGGCGCCTCCGCCTTTCGACCGCCCGTTAGCACCGGCGGCGACTCTTCGATCGGCGACTGGACCGTCTTCCTTGGCGACAACACCGCGCGCTCCTCCGCCCTCACCTCCGCGGTCCGGCGGTCTCCGTTGGGTGCTGGTGCTGGCGAGCGATCGGCGTAGATCTCGGTAGGCGCGGGCGTCTGTCGCAGGGATGGAAGGCAACAAGTGGGAAGGAAACGGCTCAGCTGACAGGGTTTTCTAGGCTTTGTCTCGGTGCCGGGCAGGGTAAGGCGAATGTTGATACTTCATCAACTTGCAGACCAAACGGGGCAGCAACTCATAAAGGAAGGAAACAGCAAAGGCAAATTATTGTTATTGACATTGATAGTATGAAATCTTCATGATAAAAAAATGATTGCTTCTGCGTTTTATATGGACGTGGATTAATTACCGCATTAGACCCAGGAAGGCTTGATTAAATAGCGCTACGACAAAAGGAAAGGCATGAGAGTGGAAACAGAGGGAGGGAAACAGTACAGGAATATTGGATTACAAGAAGACCAACACGAGCACGGACAGGGAAAAAGGGAGGAAAGCCAGAGTACAGAAGCCCGAAATAAAAATGAGAAGGGGGGAAATATAGAAATAGCGACCGAGAGATCCAAGTACGGGTACATGTACATTAGTATCAATGACGGTCTCGTCTGAGTACAGGAACGCGAACCGCCATGAGTACAGGTACGGGTACGTTATACACAAATACGAAATACAAATACGGGATAGCTCGCGTTGCCATTTTTAATTAGAAGCAGAATGACCAATCGCCATTAGTCGCGGAGGTGCCGGGGTGCCTGAGCAAGTGGGCTGAGGTGCCTGCACTCAATTGACTGGGCGGGCTGCTTCTTGCCTGACTGTTTGGGACATAATTGGGTGGGGTACAGCGTTCACGGTGCTTAATTATACCCTAAAATGACCCCATACCCTAAAATGTTGGCAGATTCGAATACGCATGTGCGCCAGGCAATCCCCAACAACCTATTCCCACAGTACGGCAAAGGACGTATTTGTACTAAATATATGTTAAAATCCCATCCGAGGCGCCAAATAAAAAATTGTCAAAATAATTACTTACCAAATATTATTTATAATCATTAGGGTTTTACGTAGGGTTAGGTTAAGAGGGGGTCTCACCTGCGCTGCCTCGGGGGTGGCCGCCGCCCCAGCGCCCCCCTCCACCCCCCCCGGCACCAGGAAGGCCAGGTCGTCCAGCGCGGTCGCCATGGACGCCATAACCTCCGCCACCTGCGCCCGCGCCTCCTCCCCCCTCTTCCCCCCCGCCTTCCCCCACAACCCCGCCACCTCCGCCACCACCGCCTCCACCTCGCCCTCCGCCTCGCCCGGCGACGGGCGCAGACCGGGAGCGGGTGGCTGCCGACCCAACGTCGCCCACGCCGCCGCCTGCAGCGCCGCCACGTTGACTCCCAACTCCTGATACAGCGCCGGAAATCGGAGCGCGATGTCAAACCCTAAACAAAACCTAACCCACCACAGCCGCCTCCACCGACATCTTTGCCGTGCAAAGCAATCATCAAGCTTGGCGCGGCATTGGTTGTTGCCGTGCATGCGCAGCAAAGCGCCGCATTAGAAAAACCAAAACAAAAACAAAGTTTTCGAAGCGGCAAAATATTTTCCGTTTAAGTATCGAATTGTCGCATTTCAATAACAATAATGATTACCTTTTTCATCAATCTCTTAAAAAGTTCTTCCATTTCACACTAAAGCACACCCTTCGATTCTCACACGTTCCATTTGTCCGTTTCGTTCGGTGTTATTTACATTGTTCTCTCCATTCCACTCAATCATGCAAAAATTCAATCGATAACACTTCACAATTTGCTTCAATCTAAGCGCAAACAGCATATTCTATAAAGGAGATAATAAGCTTTTTACGTCACCACATCCTCGGCTGTTACCACATGCAGCGCCATCGCAGCGCTCATCACCGTAAAATCAACCACAACTCATTCATGTAACATAATATAATACATGCATTGTTTATCATCTTTTGATAATATACCTTTGATAGGAAATCAATAAAATCTGCGCTCCCAAATCGTCGTATGATAGATTTTTTTTTTCCGCGAGCAAGCTGTCAGGTGGGGAGGGGTGTTCTCGCCTTCATAGCGCCCGCGCCTCTCGCGTGCTGCTGGTAGCCCAGGATGGCGAGGCCCTTGAGACACTCGCGAGAGCTGCGAAAGGCGGCCTTGCGGGAAAAAAAAAAGAGAAATTGTCAGTTCCATCGGGAATGCACTGCCGCGCGGGAAAAACAGAGCGCTAAGCCAACCGCAGAACGCCTCGCTCCATTCCAAAGTATCACAGGCGAACTACGGATGTAAGAGATAGCGAGAGCACTTGAGTAGCGCGGCGGCGGTGCGACTGTCTTCCCATTCTTGATATGTGTGTCACAAAAAGCCATCAATTTGTTTTGGTTATCAAAAACACAGTATGCACATTTTCCCTTTAATGTTCCTGCGAAGCCATGTGTGTGTTTCCGATTCGTGTAATCTCGTCATACGCTCGTTGGATAATGAGAAAGCGCAGTTACATATTTTGCCTCGTCAGCGCAGGTCGTTCCATTGTCATTTAATTCGCCCACTTTTGTTTGTGCACCGGCGCAATTCAGTGATGAGCGCAGTGCGCACGTTTTTCAGCGTAACGCTGATAGCCGCACACTCGGGGCGAGGGCGAGTTTCCGAGGCATAACGGAGGGCTTTCGATTCGGAGAAAACAATAACAAGTTAGGGTATTGTGCGATTTTAGGGTTATTCGATGAAATTGTCATTCAATAAATTCGAACGAAGCGTTAAAAACAAGTCTCCGTTCATTCTTTCCTCTTTCTTTCCCGCTTTGTTGCTGCCTTCGACACCTTGTAATTATACAATCAGTCTTTATTTATGTTTTCGGAAATATTCCAAGTTTGGGATTTATTGCCAAAAAAAAGTATTATATATTGTAATAAAACTACATTGTCGTCGTGCGTCCATAAACCCTGACCATAAACCTAAACACCAAAGCCCCAACGTCCGCCGCAGCACCTCATACAGATTTTCGCGCGTCAAGATGATCTAGGGTTTTCACATTAGGGTTTATTGATACCCTAAATCCTAATTGGCGCTCACTTTGCTGGCGATGGCGCAGTCCAGCAGGCACTCAGCCATGGTGGCGCCGCAGGCGCAGAGCGCCGCCGCCCGCAGCGCCCCCTCCACCCCTCCGTCCCGCGCCACCATGCAGCGCGACACGAGCGCGGCGTCCGCGTCAAAGGTGGCGCCCAGCAAACCCTCGCGCACCTGCTGCACGATGCGCGGCGCGGGCAGCGCGCCCGGGAGGGTGTAGCACAGCAGCGCGCGGCCGCCCAGCAGCTGCGCCGAGTCCGCCATCGCCAGCGGGCACCGCGCCACCTCCGCCCACACCTGGAAACGCGCCCACCCACACCGCCGCATCAGAAACCTAAAACCCTAGCTGGAAAATACATACCCTAACAAACCCTAGCTTGGAAGACTAAAAACCTATCTTGTTAGGGCTTTCGATTTGAGATGTTTTATCCAGTTCAAACCGTCACAAGACGAAAGAGTTGGCACATCTGATGACGTTGTTTGTAAAGTTGTAAAAGATCTGTCGTCAGTTTGGGCTATAGGGTAAAGGGAGAAACTCAAAACCTAATTACGAAACCTAATTTTGGTTTACCATTTGCTCACAAACGACCACCGGAAACGGATGACAAGATTATGACGAGTTCAGGCGATCGAATAAACACACTCTAATCAAAGTCCCATGTTCAATGTTCACACGCGGCATGCGTTAACGCTGAGGTGACGTGTGAGGCACAAAGGCGAGCACAAACAGAAAAGTGGCGATGTACTCAATTAGAAGTGCACAATCTAGGGTTTGAGAATACTTTAGGGTATACTTGATTGACATAACACACCTTTCGACAAAGCAAACTCACCAAAGTGATTTTGAGCGAGATTTCGAGACACGAAAGTGAGCGAATTTGAAAAACATCGAAAAACATGGAAATTGCACATATTTAGGGTTTCATGGAAAACAATAGGGTTTCTAGGTTTTGTTCATTTAGATGCTAACAATATCACAATATCATTTTTTTCTGACTCGCACCTCGTCGGGCAGGCAGACCATGTCCAGCGTCACATTCCACGCGTCCTCGTAGCGCACGGCAGTGCAGGTGAACGGCGGCACGAACAGCACGTCGCCCTCCTTCAGACGCGCCACTCTGCCGCTGGAGTAGAGAGTCCGCACGCGAGCCGAGTTGAAGTCACCCGGCACGGCCTCCCACAGCGGCTCCTCCCGCCGGATGGGCATCTCCTCCGGCGGGTACAGCAGCCAGGTGGAGCTGCCCTTCACCTGAGGAACGCAATAACACGAACGGTGAGGCAGAGAGGCGCAGCAAGGCTCCCACTCTTATTTCCCCACGGCTCAAGCTTGAACACGCAGACCCACACACAAACACACAGACACACGTATATACATACAAGCACACACACGCACAAATGCATATACATCCACACACACACACGCACAAATACACACACATAACACACACGCGCTCTCTCTCTCTCTCACTCTCTCTCTCTCTCTCTCTCTCTCTCTCTCTCTCTCTCTCTCTCTCTCTCTCTCTCTCTCTCTCTCTCTCTCTCTCTCACCCCCCATACAATCGAAAGCATTTTGCAAGGAAACTCTTACAAGTCCACGCACGAACTTCCTTCCTTGTTACAACATATTCCTAGTCACGCACATTCGCATACAATCATCTACCCTTCCGCCAATCATATTTAGATGACACACACACACACACACACACACACACACACACACACACACACACACACACACACGCACACACACACACACACACAATGCAAACCACTCAAAACACATACATGTGCACACACACAGTATCTCACGCCGTGATGAATAAATACAAACAAGCACCCTCGCCCTCACATCTTGAAATAGAGGCAAATACACGCCCGACGCAGATACGGTCGCACACGCTTTCTCATATGCAGATGTAGCTTGCATACACGCCCATTAAAACGTACCCCTACCCCAGACCCCTTTCCCAGACCCCCAGCCCTATCCCCTCGCCTCTCACAGTGATAGCGAACACACTTTACGCCATCGCTTACACATCACACGCGCGCACACAGACACCCACATGCGCACACACGCACGATACACAAGGACACACAGCCCCCTCCATTCGCCCACGCACAAAGATCCTTCAAGATACTGAAGTGCCGTGGATAAAGGTGCGGTGGTGCTTCACCTGCACATAGAAGACCGCATGTCCCAAAGGGTTGTGGTGGCACAGCCCGAAGGCGCTGCGGCCGGCGGTGGCCAGTTTGCAGGAGTAGCGCCCCATAAGGTCGCGCAGCTTGAGAGCCTTCGAATTGTGCAGCTCCTGTTGCCGGCATTCAAAACATGCTCAGAAATCGGCGACTTACATGTACACATGTATACGAATGTACTTGTGTGTGTGTGTGTGTGTGTGTGTGTGTGAGAGAGAGAGAGAGAGAGAGAGAGAGAGAGAGAGAGAGAGAGAGAGAGAGAGAGAGAGAGAGAGAGAGAGAGAGAGAGAGAGAGAGAGAGAGAGAGAGAGAGAGAGAGAGAGAGAGAGAGAGAGAGAGAGAGAGAGAGAGAGAGAGAGAGAGAGATGAAGTGGAAGGGAGGCGGGGGAATGGGAGGAGGAAACGGGTAGGGGAGGAGGAGTGGAGGAGTGGGGGTGGCACTACCTGAATTACTTGAGGAATGGGGCAAGCCTCCGCGATGGCCTTTCGCGGCATATCGATGCCGTAGCGTTTGAGGTGGGGGCAGTTTTTACTTGCGCCCTTCACGGATACGCAGCGCTGGCGCAGCAGCTCCATGTATTCCATCAGATCCGCTACGCGGTTGATCTTGTACCCAGCTGCGCCCCTCATACCACACAGACAATAATTAAACACAACTCCAAGCTATCGTCGCCACAACCTCAACCACAACACCTTCGCACCACCCCTTCCATCTCCCCCCACCCTGGACTCGCCTTTTTCATCGTAGGTGACGAGGTCCACAGGCTCACCGCGAGGACAGTTGGACAGCACAAGAGACTGCGGTGACACGAAAGGAAAAGGAGAGTTAGGGTCTCTTCTTACTAAAGGAGGTAAGGTGGTTTTGTGTTCCTTGCACTGCCGTGCAATAAAAGAGCGGCACAAAAAGAAGAAGAAGAAAATGGCAAGAGGGTGAAGTGGAGTGTGTGTGTGTGTGTGTGTGTGTGTGTGTGTGTGTGTGCGCTGTGTGTGTGTGTGTATGTGTGTAAAATCGTGTGTATAAAATGTGTGTGTGTCTCTATGAATATGTGTGTGTGTTTGAGTTTTGTGTGTGTGTGTGTGTGTGTGTGTGTATACGCAAAAGCTTGTGTATAAAATTGTGTGTGTATGTGTGTGTGTGTGTGTCGATGCATGTGTGTGTGTGTGTGTGTGTGTGTGTGTGTGTGTGTGTGTGTGTGCGTCACCTGGAGGACGGCAAAGTTCCAGGTTGCGACCGACTTCCAGTCGGCGGCCGCGCCGGGCAACACGCACGCCCTCCGTTCATTGTAGTGCTCCTTTAGCACCGCCGAGTCCAGGGACTCCAGCGCCGGCACCTCGCCCAGGCCCTCAAACTCTGCGGGCGTATCTGCGGCGACGAGGGGGCAGGAACGGCAATGATTCGGCCGCCGAGTCAGTCGCTGGACCACGGGTGGGCGGCGAGTCGAGCGAGCAAAGCGAAACAACTCTCACCGCGACCCTATATAATATATGCGCTAACCATAACACTTAATTTCGTAGAATGCGTGAGCGCTGGCGCTCCGCCTGGTCTCGACGCCCGTCCGCCGAGTTGTGACAGAGATGAACTCAGAGGGATGGACGGATGGTCGTGGGTGACGTAAGCCGTAAGCGACGTCGTACCAGTACCAGTACCTGCCGGGTCGGGCGAGGACTTAGCGGGCGTGCCAGCCGCTACGCCGCGCGCGCCGCGATTCTTCTTCTTGTTATTACCCATAATTCAAAGAATTGGAGAAGCCAGTGAATGGAGACAAGGGCCGTGGCTCTATGAGATCACGTGGGACGTGGGCGGTGATGACTGATGTTGAGAGGATCGGCGCGCCGCAGCCGCCACTGATGGATTGTGATGGATCGTATCGTGACGGACGACAACTGTCAATCTGATAGTAATTGTACATGTAGTTTGATATGTTCCGCATCGTCATCAGCAGTTGCATATAGCAGTACTTTTTCCATGTCCACCTTTCTTTATGTAATCAAAAGCGTTTCTTTTTTCCCTGTCCACGTTTCTTATTGTTATCGGCGGTGCCCGTGAGGCGATAGGTGTGTCGACAGGTGTGTGCGCAGCAGCGCTGTCGCCTACCCGGGAGCATGATCGATGATGAGTTGAGGTTTGTTTCGAACTTATGCTCTCAGTCATGCTTGCAAAACGCCGCTTGTAGAGGGTGCCGGTGCGGGTTCCCTGCCATTCCCATATCCCGGGGGCGCAAAAAAAAGCAAAAAAAGCAACGTTGTGTGATGGTTAAAGGAGAACTTAATAGCAACAAGACACATTGTTGCTTGTATATGGTTTATCCATACTAGGTCGGTCAACTATACGTATTCAATGATAACGTTCACAATTGTGAATGTACGTGTATTGATAACGATTTACTATAATAGCCCCTCAAGATCATCGGCAGTAATGCAAGCAAACTAGTCTCCACTTGGCGCCGCTTCCATGCAACGCTCGAAGATCATCGTGTGCTTCGGCTCCGGTAGCGCCTTCGTCATCATGCCATCTGCCAACATGTATGTTGTGCTTAATGTCACAACCGCGATTGGCTTTGCATCCACTAGTTCCCGAATGTAGTGGTGCTTGATGTCGATGTGCTTTGTCTTGTTTAAGGCCATGGGGTTGTTAGCAAGCTTCACTTCTCTCTCGCTGTCCTCATAAACGGTTGTAGCGCCGTGTTGACGTTGGTGGACAACCTGCACTAATTGCCGAAAGTGTACCGCCCTTTTTCTTGCGCGAATGACGGCGACATACTTTGTCTTTGTGGTAGACAAGGCCACCGCTTCCTGTTGTTTGGAGGTCTAGTTGACGGCTCCTCCGTTATGCATGACTACCTTTCCAGACTGTGATCGTCGTGTCAGCCGCCCAATCTGAGTCTGAGAACACCTCGATGTCGCTTGCATTGTCTTGTGACACCCGGCCATAGGTGATCCCCATGGGTATCTTGCCATTGAGGTAGCGCAACATACGCTAGAGTTGCTTCATGTGCATTTGCGTGGGAGCAGAATGTCGCATGATGATGACGCTGATCGCAAATGCAATGTCAAGCCTGGTACACATGCATAGGAAGTTCACATATCCGAGAATAGCACATAAGGTCTTGTGTTCCGATGGCATTAAGGCCACCTTGTCCGTGTCGGATGCGAACTCTCTGTCCCGATATTGTGTAGGTCACATGGGCACCTTTGAGCGCGTGATGTCCACCTTGTCATGGTCGGATGCGACCTCTCCGTCCTGATAGTGTGTAGGTGCCATGGGCACCTTTGAGGGCGTGTTGTCCAACATGCCGTACTTCTCAAAGATCTCCTTGGTGTATTGTTCATGGGAGAGACTGATGGTCCCTACTTCTCTGTTTTTGACAATGTCCATTTCGAGGATGAATTTGACTTCACCAAAAAATTATCATGCAGAAATGTTCCCCAATAGCCCGCTTCGCCGACTCAATCCACTTGAGTGAGTATGAGACGATGAAAAAGTCGTCCACGTTTACCAGTACAATGCAAATGCCATGCAATGGGCGGTTCATTGTGTAGAGACTAGTGTCAGACGTCGCTCGCTAGAGCCCGAGGGAGGAGAGAGTTTGGTGGGAGAGCTTGTGCCATTCACGCGAGGCTTGCTTCAGTCCATAAATACTCTTGAGGAGGGGCATGACTCAAGGCGTTCCATCCTTTACACCTCTATCTTGGCGCATGTAAATCTCCTCTTGGGGGTCCGCGTCGGGAAACGCGGTTTCGATGTCTGCCGAGTGCATATGCATGTTCCGCTTGGCAGCGATGGCCATAGTTGTACACAGAGTGAGAGAAGTGAGAGGAGAGAGATGACGGCCGGCGAAGGCACCGGCAAGGCCGGCCGACCGCCATTAATAGGGAATAAAGTAAAGATGATAACATAACACTAAGTACTAGGATGACAAATAGCTACTTTGTATACAAGCACTAGGCAACGGGATGCTAGTGCCAACATGGTACGTCGCGGGTTCCTCGCTTGGGGCAAGTTGCCCCTCTAACCCTCCAGGTTGTGCCTTCGTGCGAGGTGGTCGCGGAGGTTTATTCTGCGTGATTACTCCGGCAGTCATGTTGATACGTTAGACATAGGCAGCTGCCGCGAAGCGTGAAGAAGCCTCACGATCGACGTGGTCAGTATCAAAAGTGGTGTTGTTGTGACGAGTACAGTCCTAAAACAATACATTGCATGACAATGTACAGGTACTCGTTACTAATTCCAATTCGTGCTTTTCCATCGGACGGACGTACAAACGTGGGTACGTCGCTACTGCAATATTCATAAGGGTACTGATGCATATTGTACGACTAATACCTCATGGTACGTACAAGTACGCACATTTAATCTAACTAGCCAGATGACGCGCCTAAGCGAGTTCTCCGATGCAAAACATGCCGCGTCGTGATTCTCCATGCTAGACGAGCCGCGTCTCTGGACAGATGACGACGATTGGAAAGCCCTAACGCCTGACACGTAAGCAAAACAAGCGGGCGTAAGCTATATGGGCAGAAACATATTTAAGCTCTGTGCGGTAGAGGGAGGTTGTTTACATATCCCTCCGTAGGACTACTAATGGACACATCTGTACGCTAGACTCCGGGGGAGTCTTGGCCCTCCACCTATAGGTGTTCGCTATAGGTGTTTGCCGCTTAGTCGCGATGCGATGCGATGGGTTTATATACACAATATGTTCTTATCGGGTACCGAGTTTTGGCGGTACTTGGATAAGGCGTACAGCTCCGTTCCGGGAAGCGGCGGTTCTACCCCCCTTCATGCCATTCCGTGTGTACATGGATTAACACAGGTGACAGAACCATTTAACAATTCCTTTGTTCACTTACAACATATACTGCTAAAGTACAAGCAGTGCAACATCCTCTCAACATCATCTCTCGACAACATCATTTTGCCATCTTGCAACGACGGAACTAGACAGATTAGAACTGATTTGTGCTAGCGTTTAGCTTGAGGAGGCTAACCGTAACATTGGTTTCGGAGCCGGGCTGCGGTCCGGAGAGAGTCCGGGGGGGGGCCGTGGTAGTGTCGTTGTTGGGTACATATGTGGTATGTGGCCACATATGTCAACTATGCTTTTTCGGTGAGCCGGTAAAGCGCAAGCCTAATACGGAGAAGGTCGCGGGTACGATCATGGTATGTAGGCGTGTCACGGCCCGAGATGAACCCCCATCTTCCACATTGTCGTCCTCCGGAGTGTCTTCCAAGACCGCAAATGGGTTGCCGGTCGAGACTGTAAATTGTGAAGTGTCAGCACACAAGAGATTGGCATTGGTGCCCCCCCCCCCCAATCTCGAGATCATTGGGTGAAAGGCTAGTGAAGAGCCAAGAGCGACAATTGGGGCTGGCGGGGCATGCGCGGGTTGAGATTCAATGAAAGAGACATGGATAGTCCAAATAAGTTTGCCGGTGGCGAGGTTGAGAAGCTAGTAGCCCGGGCCATCATCGCAATAACCAATCTACTTGCAGCGGAGCGCTTTAGTAGAGCGTTTGTTCTTGTAGCTGTCCTCTAGGCGGAGGTAAGCCGTGCAGCCCAAGACCTTGACGTGAGCGAGGTTTGTGGGGACACCATGGAGAATGGTGTAGGGAACACCGCCCGAAGGTGTTGGGGTGCCAGTTGGCATGGGGGAGCATGGCGGTGGCGAAGTCCGCTAGGGTAGCCCACTGTCGTTCCATCTTTGCGAGTTGGTCATCAGTGTACGGGGTCGTTCATTGGGCTGTTTATCCCAAAGAAGAGACCATGGTGCGGCAAGCAACATCAAGGTTGTTCGGATCCGAATCGAAATTGATAGTGGGCCGGAATGCACGAGCAGAGTGCAAGCGAGAGTGCAAGTTCCTTATGTCCGTGAGAACGGGAGAAAGTGTGGCAAGAAATGCTTTCTTAATAAATGGGAGTGCAAATAGCCAAATGTAGTTGGAAAAGTTATCAATTACACCAAGTAGGTACTTGGCTCCCCCCAGCCCGGTCTCCTTGAGCAATGGGCCGAAAATGTCATATCAAAGTACTACGTGTAGTGAGTACTCTCACTACTACAATACTAAGCATAATCACAGTTGATTAAACCATTTAATACTCCGACTTAAACCACGGCTGTATTACGGCGTGGCCATCAACGGCCCAACTTTGGCAAAGTATGCATAACGATGGGAGGGTGGGATGCTCGGGGAAAGGCAGTGGCAAATGGCAACGACATATGAGGTGGTGTGAGCTTGTGGCACCACACGACAATTCGAGGTGGAAGTCACGCGCAGAGAGAAACAATAGGTATGTAGGATCACCAACCATCAACTTCGTCCCAACTCCCGATAATCAGCACAACTTCTAACTTCACTCTACATTTCGAAGAATTCAGCGCGAAGTTAGAGGGAGTTGTGCTCCCACTCCCTTTCTACGACCGATTTTTGAATAACTAGAGAGTGGCAACATCGATGAGACCAGCTACAACCATCGATGCATACATCGTCATTGTATCATCATCCCGAAATTACCGTACCTTGATGGTGCCATTGATGTACCATGTTGTGACGTCAACATCGACATGGCAGCCGTAGCGCTATTATCACTAGCATCGACAATCAAATTTCATACAATATAGCATGTATCAAACTCCGATGTGTTGATACATCGTCCTAGACGATATTGATATATCGGCGATAACATTGGTTTGATGTGCCATCGAATGATATCGACATTCTGTCGGAATCGGGAACGGTTAGTTACATGTAGGTCGTGCCGGCCCCACAAGGGGGCCGGCTGTGTTGACTAGAGAAGTGAGGAGAGAGATGGCGGCCGGCAAAGGCACCGGCAAGGCCGGCCGACCGCCACTAACGGGGAAATCGATAACCGCTAATAACATAACACTAAGTACTGAGATGACAAATAGCTACCTTATACATAAGCAATAGGCAACGGAACGCTAGTGCTAACACCCCCCCTCAAGGTAGCCGAGGTCTTGACGCCGTCCTAGTTTGCGTCGAGAAAGGTGCCATCTTGATCGAAGGTGTAGTGCTTGTATCGTGTGTCTCAGGCCGGGTAGGTGTAGCGACATGTGCTCACAGGAACGTGCCGCTACCGGCGAGTTGCTGATGATATGAAGCGGTTCCAAATTTACTGCGTAATGTACTAGTACGACATGTATAGGGGAAAACTGACCACATGCGAATTAGCCGACGCATGAGAGCGACCGGCGAGGAAGAAGCAAAGCCAACACGGGTTTTAGGAGCGTGTAGGCACGCAAAAGCATCAACATGTGTTGCTCGTGTTGACTCCCCCCTTTCACCATGGGAAAGGTTATCTCCTCGCTGAGTTAGGTGAGCGTTGCGGCGTTGCCTCGGGGAAAAAACAATCATTGTACTAATTAAAGTACGCACGGGCCGAATTTTCGCGGGTCGCTTTTGAACAACCACATCCGGTCGAGAGCATCGGTGGGCTGAGCTAGGTGAGACTGAAAGCTGGGTGGGGCGAGCGCGGCGCCGGTTGCTATACACACGCTCTTCTCCTTTTTACTTGGGAAACGGTAGGATGGTCGCGGACAACCAGCTCGAAGGCGAAGCGTAGCTGTCGGTTGGACGCTTTATTACTTAGGGTGGCGCCGAGCGCTTTACACACGCTCTACTCTTTCTTACGTGGGTGTACGTAGGACTAGCGTGGCGCCGAGTGCTTTACGCACGCTCTTCTCTAGTGTAACTTGGTGGAGGGCCCATAATTTGTCGGAATCGGGAACTGATAGTTACATGTAGGACGTGCCGGCCCCACAAGGGAGCCGGCTGTGGTGACTAGAGAAGTGAGAATAAGGAGAGAGATGGCGGCCGGCGAAGGCACCGGCAAGGCCGGCTGACCGCCACTAACGGAGAAATACATAACCGCGAATAGCATGACACTAAGTACTAGGATGATAAATAGCTACCTTGTACATAAGCAATAGGCAACGGACTGCTAATATTGACACATTCTAAACTATCAACTTCATCAACATCGGCAATCCGAGCGATCAATACTATCGGCATTTAAAAACGTCACTACCATAAGCATCGCAAGATATGTATTTAAATCTAGCCCTATATCTAGCTAACAATTACATACGTCCAGGTATATTTTCGATTGTCCGTTTGATTTCATTATTTACCATTAGGAGTGCGATCAACGAGACAATATACATCCTCCCCATCGTCATGAGTCACACCGGCATTGTTAGCACTAGCATCCCGTTGCATAGTACTTATGTACAAGGTAGCTATTTGTCATTCTAGTACTTAGTGTTATGCTATTAGCGGTACTCTATTCCCTATTAGTGGCGGTCGGCCGGCCTTGCCGGTGCCTTCGCCGGCCGCCATCTCTCTCCACACACTTCTCTAGTCACCACAGCCGGCCCCCCTTGTGGGGCCGGCACGACCTCCATGTGACTATCCGTTCCCAACTCTAACAGGTTATGGGCCCTCCACCAAGTTACACTAGAGAAGAGCGTGTGTAAAGCGCTCGGCGCCACGCTAGTCCTATCTACTCCCACGTAAAAAAGAGTAGAGCGTGTGTAAAGCGCTCGGCGCCACGCTAGTAATTCATCGTCCCACCGACCCCACGCTTCGCCTTCGAGCTGGTTGTCCGCGACTGTCCTACCATCTCCCACGTAAAAAGGAGAAGAGCGTGTGTAAAGCGCCCGGCGCCACGTTCGCCCCACCCAACTTTCAGTCTCACCTAGCCTTTCAGTACTTTAATTAGTACTGTTATTTTTTTTCCCGAGGCAATGCCGCAACGCTCACCTTACTTAGCGAGGAGCTTAACTTTCCCACGGCGAGAAAGGGGGAGTCAACACGAGCGCCCGTCTATGTTTTTTGCGTGCCTACGCGCTCCTAACGGCCTTGTTGGCTGTGCTTCTTCCTCGCCGGTCGCTCTCATGCGTCGGCTAATTCTCCCGTGGACAGTTTTTCCCGCTACATGTCGTACTAGTACATTACACAGTACATTCGGAACTGCTTCATATCGGCAACTCGCCGGTAGCGGCACGTTCTTGTGAGCGCATGTCGCTACACCTACCCGGCCGGAGACACACGCTAAAAGCACTACACCGTCTACCAAGATGACACCTTCCTCAACGCAAGCTAGGACGACGTCAAGACCTCGGCTACCTTGAGGGGGGGTGTTAGCACTAGCATCCCGTTGCATAGTACTTATGTACAAGGTAGCTATTTGTCATTCTAGTACTTAGTGTTATGCTATTAGCGGTACTCTATTCCCTATTAGTGGCGGTCGGCCGGCCTTGCCGGTGCCTTCACCGGCCGCCATCTCTCTCCACACTAAGGCTAGGGATCACCCGGATTTTCTCGATGTTGATGGTAGTGATGGGTCGGCTTCTCGATGTTGATGGGAGTGATAGCTCAATTTTCCGATGTGGAATGGCAGTGATAATGCAAACACCGATCATTGCCATCGCGATATTTATTCTAGTCGATGACCGATGGGGACTCGCACTGACATGGGATATGTTGATGGCAACGATGTGCAAAGGCGAATATATTGCCGGCTGATATTTTGGTTACATGAATTATTGCTATCAGCGATAATTATCGACATCGACATTATTGCCTTCGGCGCCAACTATCTTCATCAACATCAGCATGTTCGATGTCGTCATCTTTAACATTGCCATCAATGTAATCAATCGTGCACACAGATATATAGAAGCTCCACAAAGTACTACAATCTCCTAGAGGTAGGTGGTACGTATCCCATACAATCTATCCCATACAAAGTGGCAAACCCTCAATTCCCACACCCCACTCTTCCCAATGCGAACGTGCTCAAGCATTTCGCATTGGGGTTTTGGCAGCGCGCCATGCCCTCGTTGGCATGACGCAAAAAGGTAGTCAGCGGGGTGTAGTCCTATCATCGGGAGATAAATGGAGAAAGTGACAAACGCTAGATCTTTTTGCAAATATGTGATTACAGTTTCCTTTTTTATAAACATTATATTCTTGCCCATGTACCTGAACGATCTTTACAAACATCATTTTCTGTGCCTATGTGCGTGAACGATCCATATGTTGTCGTTCTAAAACAGTCTGAACAACCAAAATACTAAGAGAACTTCTAAAGACTTCTAAAAACTAAAAAAGTCTTCAGCATCTTCAACTTCACTCTTGATCTTCATGAGTCTCCACGCTTCCTGTCACCTGAAGATAAGACATACACAAATTAACAAGCAAAGGTCACAACATGGACGGATATAAAGAATTACGAACTTATTACCTATTAAAACTCGTGGAACACAACATAAGCAACAATGTCATTTTTCACTTAGTTCAAACAACAAAAAGTAGCGCCCACATAAGGAAATCCTTTCAAGAAATTTTAGTGGATACCACCAAGCAGATGAACATGGAGAGACTCCATAGGTTGAGAGAAATGAGGCATGCAAAAGCACTAACACCGCCCACATAAAGAATGCTGTCCGAAAACGGAGCAAACATCATATTGAACACAACTTTAAACAACAGATAACCATTTCACCATAACAACAATACTGCTTAATGCCATAACCCACAGCATCACAAAGACTATCCTCAGATTAATCAATAAGCAAAGATGGGGGGGAACAATCGTCTCGATCCAACAGAACAAAAACCGATGCTCAACGAACATGAAACAAATAACCATGTCATGAGTCCAATTCGAAAATCAATCCGACAACTGACTACTAAGCTTAATGGATGCCCACCGTTCAAACCTACTAGCGGGTATTAAAATTGTTGGCACCTGGCTATCGATAGTCACCTGTGGTGCTCGTTACACGGCTAAGGTCCAAGTCCAAACTTACGAGTTTGCACCTAATAAATAAAAACATTCGCATTTCAGCATGCGCATTTCGGAGTGGACGTTGGATTATCAGGTGGGGATATTTCAACGCGTCGACTGGAAACATTTGAATGCACAAGCATGGGGTTGGGGGTAAGGGGGGGACGCATGTTGCGGACGTACCTTAGAAGCACTTGCTTCGGGCTCGATCTTTACATTGCTTGACTCCCCGACTAGCTTTTTCTTCCCTGCTCGCAACGCGTACCTGCGCATAACAACAACGTGTTTGAACATTGTACTATATAAATTGATACGTGCAAGCACGAGGGGGGATGGGAGAGCAGCAGACTAGAGCTACCACTTCAAAGTAACGGGAACTTGCAGCGGAGAGAGGAAGTGGCGATAGGCGCAAAACAAACTCCACCGGACCGTTTATTAACGTATATTACTGCATACACGGGTAAACGGGCATAGTGACAACAGCAAGCTAACGGGGGAGGGTTTCGTGGACACGACAAAACAACACTTGGATAAAGTCGCTACAACGGAGCAGGGAACCTCAGCAGGTCAGCGGCCGGACACAGCGCGATGGGACACAGCGCGATGTGCCGCTGAAGGACGGGGTTACGGGAGTGTGGCGAAACAAAATTTCACATATGCATTTACCTAGGAGCTTCGTCGTGCAACATCAAGGTTGGATGACAAGAAACACTATCAATAGCCGAAATAATATTATCGTCGTGGAGAGACTTGGACAAGTAATCGCTGCCTTATGGAGAAGCAGTGCGGCGGTACTAGTGGCAGTCAAAGCGCGAACCTTTGCGACGGTCGCGTAATACGTCCGGTGGAAATTTTGAAGTGTTTGCGGTGTTTGCGGTCGCTATCCATATTAAATACATGCCACGAGCCGAGGAAAAGACGGTGACTGCGTGACTAGAGTGGGTGTAGCCTATGATAATCCAGTACTTTGAATCAATGTATATTGAATTATTGATCCATGCCTCGACGCTTTTATAGTATCAAAGATTTCATTTTGCCTCGTTGGCAGCATGAGCAGACAAAAATACCGCCAGATGTGCGGGAATCCGAATCGTCAAATAGTGATTAGCTGTCGGACGGTACGATCAACTTGCTGGATGACGATTGACGAGCCGATGAGCAGACGCCCATTCGTGACAAGTGTAGTTTCCCAGCCGCACACGCAGTTGTCAATTATAGAAAATGTACGTAAAGCACTAGAGAAGTGGCGCGAAACGCAGCAAAGACGTGCGCCTTTTCAGCAATCACATACATAAGTTAATAAATTAGAATGCATACTTTTGAAAATTCAAATAAACTACACAACACATGTAGTTGAAATTCAACTATAAATGAAAGAAAGTTTTTGGAGAACAATGAATTCAAATATGACATGTTTAAAAAAATCTTAAAGAAGTATTGTATGACGCATTCAAATAAATAAAAAACAACACTTGTAAATGACAATGACGCAATGAAATCTAACAATCATTGACATGAGTCTTGGCTGTTTATAGTGGTTTCATTACACGCATAAATATAATTACAGAATAATTCGGACGGAACAGGCACATCATGAAATAGTAGCACACTACGTGCAATTGAAACTACAGAAGATTCATGTACAAACCAGTAATGGCAAAAATGATTACAAGAAGCACTATAGGAACAAGTATATTGGTACCAGCAACAGTCATTATTATTGAAGTTTAGAACGACACTATCCCATGTGGTATATACGCGCTAAACTACTGAATTTGACTTTTTAGAAATATATATCGGGAATTATCGATATAAATGGCACTCATCGACTATACCTATCATGCAGCCATCAATGGTAAGGCCTCACCCATCACCACACCATCGATAACACAAGCACTCCCATCATCATTCCATCGACTGCAAGCGAGTAAATTATTGTCATCCTCGATATTTAAGAACATAAACATTGCCATCCCCGATATTCATCAATAGTCATCGTGTTGCCATCAATGGCACATGTGTCCATATCGATGGCACCATCAGATGGCAATTTTTGCTTGATGACAATAACATCGAAAAATCATCGATGGCTGATCCCTAGCCTTACTCCACACACTTCTCTAGTCACCACAGCCGGCCCCCCTTGTGGGGCCGGCACGACCTCCGTGTAACTATCCGTTCCCAACTCTAACAGGCACCCCTCATACATCTACGACAACCAATATCACATTGCTCATCACTCTACGCACCGAGCTCCCTAACAAAATCCTGTCTAAAACACGTCTTGGAACCACTCATATCCTTTCTCAACTCCACTTACACACTGTCCAATGGCTACGCCACATGCTACGCATCTACCATCTCAAATCACGTCAAACACTTCGCTAGATAGACCTAACGACCACACTCACGCACTTGACCCCACCATGCCGCCGCCACCTTGCCATTAAGGTTAGCGATCAGCCATCGATTCAGTCGATAGTATCATCATCACCCGTTGATGGTGCCATCGATGTGCTAGGTTGCGACATCGACATCGACATATGATGACAATAGTACTAATATCAGCGTCATCAATTATCAAAACATTTTTAAAATGTCAATTATCAAAACTCGATGTGTTGATATATCGGCCCAAATATCGATATATCGGCAGTAATATCGGTTGATATGCAAGTGATGTCCGCATTCCAAAATATCAATACCATCAACATTGACGTTTCAAGATGTCACTACCATCAACATCGATAAAATTCACTTCATCCCTAACCTTACATGCCATATAACACCTTCCGGCGGGGTTAAACCCCCAATGCACTTCGAAGAGGTGAGACTCTTGCAATGATTGTGACGAGTAATGTCAAGTAACAGTACATTACATGACATTGTGCATGTACTCGTTACTAATTCGCTTCGTGCTTTTCCATCGGAAGGACGTATTGCGGTTACGCTCCCACTGCAGTTTCGTTCGAGTGTATTGTACATTGATGTTCTACCGGTACCTCCTTAAACGTATAATGCGCTCATTTAATCTAAAATGCTATACGACGCGTTGGTATATGATTTTCCGAGGTTGACAAGCCGCATCGCTAGTTTGTTCAGACCGTTACAAGAGCCTTAGCGCATGTCACGAGGACCACGCGAGAGCTGGCGAGAGCTAGGGGGAGGGGGGGGGGGGGGGGGTAAACCCCCAACGCACTTCGGAGAGGTGGGACTCATGCGATAATTGTGACGAGTAATGTCATGTAATAGTACATTATTTGACATTGCACATGTACTCGTTACTAATTCGCTTCGTGCTTTTCCATCGGAAGGACGTACTACAGTTACGTCGCCACTGCAATTTAGTTCGAGGGTATTGTACATTGATGTTCTCCTAGTACCTCCCGGTGCTTACAATACGCTCATTTAATCTAAAATGCTATACGACGCGTTGGTATGACTTCCCGAGACTGACAAGCCGCATCGCTAGTTTGTTCAGACCGTTACGAGAGCCCTAGCGCAAGTCACGAGGACCACGCGAGGGCCGGCGAGAGCTAGTAAGGCTAGACCTACTTATGCCTAGTGTAGTGCAGGGAGGTGACAGAGATAGTCAACAATTTCTTTGTTTATTTACATTATACTGCTAACTCACTAAATGATAACCATCTTCCATTTTTCTCCATTTTCACTCTCACTTGAAATGACAACAAAGAACAAGAAGAACATATTTGTGTCAACAATTAGCTTGAGAGGCCAATTACCACATAATCGTATAGCCCCAACTACTGAAATTCCTAGATGGAATTGTTGTGCTGAAGGTATAGAGACAGCAACCCGTTGGCAACCGGTACATGTTGTTATTCATTTTCAGTTGCGATCAACGAATGGGAATTCAACTTTAGAGCGTCCTCCATCGTCCGCCCGTCGATGAAAATGTGGCGCTAGACGGGAATCAGAATTTGAAATAATTTATTACAAAATGCCGATTAAATGGTTGCTGTCTCATGGCGTACCCAATATTGCCATCCATGTGTTAGGAATAATGTTTTACGCTGGAGGTCTCCTTGTCCATCTTCTTTGTTGGCATTAACAGCAAAATATGAATCATACACAAACATGATCTATTGCTACTATACTTTTGAAAAATAATCATGTCGCTAATCTTCACGACGCACAACATGCTCCCGCCGCTCGCGGGTGATGAGCAGCTAGGTTGGTCAACATGTGATCTCGAATCGGGCCAACCTTACCTTTACCTAAGAAGGGGAGGCGAAAAATCCCTCGCTCATGTCGTCGACGGCCACGATTGGATTCACGCACACCCTCGTCCGAGGTAAGGGATGCTCAAGTGTCCTCCCGTTGCAATTCTCCACTTGGCATATGCGTCCCATCCCCTTCGGGGCATGGGGGAGGAAACCAGAGTTGTAGGTTATTGGAATGGAGGTCGATGGTTGAACGGGTAGTCGAGCCGGCCCCACGTGGGCGGGGTTCATTGTTTGGACGATTTGAGTGAGAGAAGAGTGATTGGCGGCCGCCAAAAGCACCGACATGCCCGGCCTACCTCTACTAACGAGGAATTAGAGTGCCGATATTAGTACATCATATAGAATGAAGATGACAACAATCTACCTTGTTCATTCACACGCATTATTACGTGTTGAGATGCGAGCGCTATCACTCCCCCTCGAGGTAGCCGAGGTCTTGCCGTCGCTTTCGCTTGTCTCGAGGAAGAAGTCATCTTGGTCGTGGGTGTTGTGACGACAGTGCGTGTCTTAAGCCGTGTAGGTGCCATACACGGGATGCTATTGGCAAGTTGCCGACAATAAACAATTGCCGATGTACTGTGTCAAGTACTATGGTGACAAGTAGTGGGAATTATTGTCCACGTGCGAAGTAGCCGACGCATGAGAGTAACCGGCTAGGACTGAGCGAAGCCAACATGTTTGTCATTAGTGGGCATACACTCGAAAGCAATAATCGAGCGCTACTCATGTCGAATCCCCCTCTTTGCCGCGGGCAGAGCTAAATCCGCTCAAAGTCATCAAATGAGCGTTGCGGCGTTGCTTCATCGCAAAGACTAAAAAACGCATTTAAAAAAACCGCACAAGCCGAATTTTCGCGGGTCGGTGTTTGAAGACAAATCCGGTCGATAGAATCGGTGAGTTGTGAGCAAAGTGAAAAAAATAATCAACCTAGTGCCGTCATCGGATACTTTGGGCGGTTGGTTGTCGCTGCGTGTCCCATGTTGCACAGTCTTCTCCAACTTGGGGTTGCCGTGCATCGGAGGTATATTGTCCCGGGTAACGTTATCGACGGGCCACCACCTATTGGAATTTAATTCGATGGCTACGGCGCCCGCCGGCGGCGCAGCGGCGGCGACCCCAGAGGATGGTGCACTCGCATGCCCATCGGCACTCACGCCCTCCTGTTCGTCGTGGGCGATGGTGACCTTATAGCCGTGCTATGCTTGACACGGTTGGGGGCCATGCGGGGTGAATCCGGC
This sequence comes from Tetraselmis chui, assembly GCA_026401115.1. Classification (NCBI taxonomy): domain Eukaryota; kingdom Viridiplantae; phylum Chlorophyta; class Chlorodendrophyceae; order Chlorodendrales; family Chlorodendraceae; genus Tetraselmis; species Tetraselmis chui. Next base: position 135,222 of record JAPMLY010000260.1, on the reverse strand, counting down.
AAGTGCTATGTGAACGATTAATATCTCTCGGGACGCCTTGCATAAGGGCCAGAATCAGATATCGATCAATGATAACATCTATGTTTTTGCAATCTATCAATTTACTTCGTTTGCTTTCGCCGCCACGATGGAAGCGACTGGACAACCTTGCTACCTGTGGTCGAGTTTCCGTACATCGCGAGTCGAGCACTCGGCGATGAGTACACACCCGTTGATGCGATTTTTGGGTTCTGTCCTAAGGAGCCTCGTGACCTGCCGTTCAACATGCGACCTTCCGTTCGAGTCTCGCAAGACGCATCAATACAGTTACAACAATTGCGAGAGGTACACGCATGTGCACGCTCGGTGATACATTCATACAAAGATGAGATGCAGGCATGTCCAAAGCCGTCAACAGCACCGCTCTTGGTTCGAGGAGACAAATTCTCAATGGATACAAAGAATATCTTCTTGTGAGCACAACATGACACGAAGCTACGTGATCGACAGCTTGGACCTTTCAGTGTCCAACATCGGATTGGTGAACAAAGCTACAGATCGAAACCACCATCTACAATACGCTTACATACGGTGTTTCACGTGAACAAATTTGGACTTTGCTCTTCAACATCGTTTCGACCATTTATTGTTTTGACGACGCTTAAAGATGACGACGAAGTCGACGTCTCACATATCTTTGCTGTGTGCATTAAGCCGCTGGATGAATGTCTTGGAAAATATTTCTTGTTCATGGCGCACTTCAACGATGATGATATTCCACGTGTCTCGCACCGGTTGAACGAAGCACCTTGTGCGAAGACGTTACCGGAGATTTTGGAGACGCCCCAATGGCACGGATTTGCCCGTCATACTCAAACGTACATCGACGTCATACACGCTTACTTTAGCCATCGTGCATTCCCGAGTCCCGGTGAAGCTTTGTCAAAGGAGCCCAAGACCTACCGCGAGGTCAGCCTCTCGAGTGGCCTCTTCGATTTGAGGAGGGAGGGACGGTACCAATGTGATGAGTAATGTCGAGTAATTTTACATTACCACATGACATTGTACATGTACTCGTTACTTTGATATCCGTACTTTTACAAGGAAGGGCGTAATGGCGGTTACGTCGCTACTGCTACAACTCGAGGATATTGCTCTTTGTACTATACTGCTTGTACTTGCGGTACGTACATGAAATGAAATGAAATTGTTTACAACAATACCAATAAAAACCGGCTGCTGTCTCTCGGCCCCCCTTGTGCTACGCCAATATGTAGGACTCATAAGCAAGAGGTAGACCGTGAACCACTAATCCCAATCTCTCCAATGGCAGTGACGATACCGTCTAAAACATACCCGTATCCAGGTATTTGTTTTTTGATCTATAAGTATTTTTTTGGATACAGCATGAAATATAAGATGTCGCTAGTCTCCACGATACGCGGCTTGCTCCAGCCGCTGCGGGGTCGCTGATCAGCAAGGCTATTCAGCTTGAGTTGGTCGAGCCGAACCTACCTGACCTCGGCTCATGTGCGACTCCGGTCGTGCCGGAGCTAGGGGGAAAGGCAGGTGAAAAATCCCCCTCGCGCAGGTCGTCGTCGGTCCCGTCTCGATCCGTGCTCAACCCCGCCCGAGGTATTAGCTGCTCCTCTTGACGCAGCGCGCCACCTAGCCGAGTCTTCTCTCCTCCTTCGGGGGCTGAGAAGGGAAAATAAATAGGCTACATTCGGTGTCCGGCTGGCTCTCCTGCCTCCGAGCCAGATTTTCTCCTATCCCATATTCTTGTTCCGTCTGTTTCTAACACCTATTTGATCGCGTTGTGGCCGTCCTTACCCTCCCCCGGTGGTTTACGTTGTTAGGGGGCCGCCTTTATGAGCAGTGTGCCGTTACGATAACCCTAGGCACACTGCCTGAGGCAGCCTATCGATAAGTGGGTGCGGTACGTACAACACGCAAAGTTAGTTTAACATACAACAAGGCGCTATTGCCTAATTTCCCCAGGCAGAATGGTTACGTTGCCCGTCTACAAAAGACCGTTACGAGAGCCCTAGCTAAGGCTACGTGGAGCATGCAATACATTGTGGGAGGTAGCTAGACGAGACCTATTTAAGTCTACAACAAGAGAGGGAAGTGACATACCTCATTACAATTGCACTTTCTATTACATCCAAAGCTATTCTAAACAACATACATCCCCGGTTACTCCCTGATTTCCACTTCCACATTTGAGAGTGTGTTAGTATTATGTAAGAGGACCAAACCGCCATTACTATAGTGACGTGTTATGATATTATCCATTGTTCGAATAAGTGTATTACTTGCCATGAGACATGACGACATAATTTGTTCTTGCCGTTGCTTCCTCACGTCCAACATAATTTTTGCTTGTGATTGTATAGGTTATGGTTTTGATAGTTTATACCCACAATATCATAGATTTAATTTTCTGTCCGAAATATGGGGATCAAATCTGGCCGAAATCCGAAAGGCTAGGGGGGGGTGGGGGGGTTAATCATTTAGATGCACGGATGCCGATTGTGTATAGCCACTACTTCTTATCAACTAAGCGGTGCTTCTCCCTATATTTCGCAACCGGTGACGCACGCTGGCGGAATACCGCGTCAAAGGACCAACCGTCACGACAAAACGGCACGCGGGTTGGTTTATTGGCATAGCTTAGTTCGTCGCCTACAAGCGCCCAAGTCAATCGTTGCCTTTGTAGGCGGTAGAGCTAGCCCCGCTATCATTGCGGAAGATGAGCACGCACCGAATGGAAGTAGCCGTGGCCCGGGACGACAAGCTACTCGGGAGCAAGGGCACCGCGATGTGCTTCATGTGGATTTTTCCCACTTACCACATGTAATAAAGTATTTCACCTACATCATCACCCATGCACAAAACTGAGAGGAGGGGGGCAAATTATGGGGGGGGGGGGGGGGGAGGGGGGCTAAATGGGACAATCAAATGCCTATGGCCTTAATATGTAAATATGATTATGATGATGTAAATTGCGGCAGTACAAATTAGGTATGGTAGGGTGGTAGTAGGGCTGCTTTGCACGGATAGTAGTGACAGTTTATGCGTTCTCTTTTAGATTGAACTCATTATTCTACCCCCCAATCGAGTTGCATGGCCATCGCGGCTGTGCGTGGCGGGTAATAATTAAATGCGTGCCGCTAGTAACGGACTTTATGGGAAGAGTGTAGTTAAATTATTTCACATGCTGGGTCGTTAGGTTAGGTAGGCAAAACGCGTAGGTTATTTGGAAATACTAATATGATTTTGAAATATTATCCATATATTGATAATATAAAAAAACTATCTATGATCCATATCTAAATATTATCATCATAATAAACATAATACTCACATTTTCATGATTATTTCATCCTTACAAAAAACCCTATCGAGAAGTGATACACAGGAAGCCCTAATAAAAGCAGAAACATCCACCAACCTACGCCCGATCGCCTGATGTCTTCACGAGACTCGAGGAGCATCCGTCGACAAAGCGAAGCGCAGGGCGCACCGAAACAAGCTGCACCCCACCACCTTATCTACAGACCTCAATAAACCCTGTAGTCAGCTATCTATTTTCGACATGTTCCGAACCCTGGCCGCCATCCTGGCGAGGGACAACACGTGGCAGCGTCAATGTCTCACAACCGCGGCGACCTTCTGCCGTCCCTTCGCCTCCTCCGGCGCCGCCAACCAAGCCGGGTGAGACTCGGTCGTCACCCTACCCACACGCCTCCTCCACACCCATATTCTTCTCTGTAAATAATAGCGCTCACTCCCCGGCGTCTTCCCTAAGTCGGGCGCGGTTTCGTGGGACGTTCTCAGGGCGGGGCTGCTGGAGTTCAACAGCAGACCGCGGCGAGCGCTCCTGTACATGCCAGGTAGGTACGCGCGCGTCTTTCCGCCCCGATCTTCCCCGTACAGTACATAACTAGCCCACGTCAGCTTTGAGTTGCGTACGATACCCGTACGGTACTATACATCTGTCATGCCTTGTTTGTTGGTGACGGAGTGCGGGCTGCTGGTTTCCCCTGCCTGACACCGCAGCGGATAGCGAGAAGAAGGTTCGCAAGGCGGCGATCGAGGTCGAGGTGGACGTGGTGTGCATCGACTGCGAGGATGCGGTGGCGGTCAGCCAAAAGGAGGCCGCGCGAGCCGCGGTGCCGAAGTATCTCAGCAGTACGTCCGCCAATCCCCCTCCGACCTCTCCGTAGTACTGGTATCAGTGCTTTTGGTCGTCGTGGTAAATGCTTGTTTCTGATCCCGTCCGGCCCCGCCTCAAACCCAACGTCGTGGTGACGTCCGCCATCAGCTCTCGACTTCGGCCGCTCCGAGCGCGCGGTCCGCATCAACGCCCTCTCGAGCGGCCTCGCCGATGAAGACCTGGCCGCGGTTCTGAGTGGCCCAGTGCTGCCTGACGCCATCGTACTCCCCAAAGTCTGTAGCGCCGTGGACCTCAACCACTTCGTCCCTATGGTAACTACAATCTGTCCAAAAGTGTCCAACTACCTCCGACGATGCGACGCAGCCTTGGTCGCCGGTCGACAGCCCCGTGCACTCACGCCGCTTTACGACTCGCGTCATTACAGGTGAAGAAGTTATTGGGGCATCACTTGGAGAGGCTGCATGGGGAGCCCATCAAGCTTATCACTATGGTGCGCGTGTCCTGGCTGCGTGCGGAACTTAGGGTTATGTTTAGGTTGTGTTGAGGGTTTGAGCTGACATCAGGCTGGGATCCGGACGTGTTCCGTCGTCGATGCAGTGTGAGAGTGCGCTGGGGCTGCTGAATTTACGGGAGGTGCTGGAGGGCGCGCTGCATCTCGGGCTTCTGGGTCACAAGGGAAGCCCGCTGAAGCTGGAGGCCTGCATCCTGGGCGGCGACGATTTCGCCGCTAGCGTCGGCGCGACGCGCAGCAGCGGCGCGCGAGAGCTGCTCTTCGCGCGCCAGTGCTTTCTCACCCACTGCCACGCCTACGGAATTCAGCCCATCGGTGACGACCCACCCATCGCCGCCAATGCCGAGTGCGTCTTTCTTTCTGTGCACTGAATTCCTTAGCAACACATGTACAAACAGCGCTCGTCGTAAAACAGGTTTACATATAGGGTAATTTACCCTAATTCAAAGCCCTAGAATGTTGACGTCCATGTTTTTGGCTGTTTGTTTGCGCTCATCGCGTGCGGTGCGGCGCTGTTGGATCAGACATCGTGCAGATCAACTACCAGAACGACGAGCTGCTGCACGCGGAGGCGGTGGAGGGGTCTCAGATGGGGTTTGAGGGGAAGCAGGTGATCCACCCGCGACAGGTGGGCGTCGTGCAGGAGGTGTTCTCGCCGAGCGAAGGCTCTATCGCCGCGGCGCGCGACCTCATGGCCGCCTTCCGCGAGCATCAGGCCCGAGGCGCGGGCAGCTTTGTATTCAAGGGCCAGATGATCGACAACCCCACGATGCTGCAGGCTCGAAACGTCCTCGCGCGCGCCGGCCTACCGACCCAAATAACCTAAACTTTCCATCATCTGATTGTGATAAATGAACGAATACGCTTAAGATGGCTTCCGCGTCGCGCGGGTTCCCAGCGAGTCAATGCAATGCACGAGGGGCGTGAAGGGGGGGTGTGGCGGGCGGAGCAGTTCATTCGGATTTGCTAAAACACCAAATAATTGGGCGCCTCTCGGTGCGCCAATTCAGTCATTGTGCGTTTGGGTCAGCCGTCGCGTGACTGACCCGTGCGCGTGCATACCACATACTACACACACACTCACACACACACACACACACACACACACACACACACACACAATCATGCATACACATTCATGCACGTGTAATTTTGTGTGAACTGGCATAGGTATAGAAATGCATGGAAAACACACCCACCCACCCACACACACACACACACACACACACACACACGTACAAACATACATACACAAATACATGCGCGCGCGCACGCACAGATAGAACTTATCATACGGAGAGTAAGATAGAGCCACGCTCACATAAATACACGTACACTCACGCACAACCACTCGCACACGGAGTCAGATACAAAGACACACACACACACACACACACACACACACACACAACCACTCGCACGGGGAGCAAGCTAAAGAAATAACAACGTATGCACACCCAAAATCATTCGTGCGCGCACACACACGCACGCGAGCAACCACACCCAATCACACGCACATACAAAATCTCTATCAAACAAAAGCTCACACCTACTATCCCATACACATATGCGTGCGCGTTCACACAGACACGTGCAGACGCCCCCCCCCCCCCCCCCCCCCTTGTGATGGATGGGAAAGACGCATTTGGGGGTAGCTACAGCAAAAGAAGCAAGTCGATCTCCATGGTCGATGAAAGTTAATAGCATATCGTCCACCGCATGAAGCTTCAGCCTAGAAGCACCCTTGCGCGTGTAAAGGCCCACCCCACACCCCGTGACTTTCCATCAACCGACACAACACACACACATACATACACAGTCACAGACTTAAACTTAGGCTCACACCCACAGAGGCAGACACGCATCGTGTACGCATTCGGCCGCACACTCACACACACACACACACACACACACACACACACACACACGCGTTGTTAGATCCACACCAAGACCTAACCCAAGACCAGCATCACATATCCAACACATGTACCCATAACGATATTATCTCCCGTCCACGTGCTCATTATATCACCAACGGCTTCAACCCTACCTCGGCCAATACCAATACCAACAATACTAATGACGACTACATCAAGATGCCTAACAATAATGCCCAAGGGAACCCACAGCTACCCGTGGCGTGATGAGCCATCAATGCCCAAGGTTCTTCACTGCTTCTGGAAATCCATGCAAGTCTAGCAATGATGAGTCCGAGAGGCCAAACATGGACCAGCCCCATGAATTTGTAAGGATATTCACCAAGCTTCTAATATCAATTTGCTAAACTTCTGCATCTTGTAGTTTCATCTATCACAAGCACAATAGCACACACACACACACACACACACACACACACACACACACACACACACACACACATACACACACATCTTGCCGGCCGCACACGACAGATGGCATATTTGGAGGTATCTAGCGTTGCGAACGAATTGAATGGCCATACTAATAAATACAAATTGATAAAAGAACACAAATAAATAATACACACACACAATTGAAGGAAGAAATATGGCGACAGACATTATTTACGTAAAAAAACATGTACGATGAATGGATGAAGGAATGCATAGATGACTGAACAGCAAATGCCTAAATAACATTAAATACCACACAAACACCCAAACGGATAAAGGATATGCAACTTGAGTTAAAATTTCACCAAAGAGGGTGTTTACTCACCCGCGTGTTTGGCAACTGCGTGGGTTGAAAAGGGCGATGAATGAGGTTGGCGGATGGAAATGACGCAGTGTGGGGTGACTGCCACAGTGAAACAGCCAAATAAAGCTTTAGTCATGCTTAGTCAAATATTCTATCGTCCGCCGCAGAAAGCGTCGACCCAATAGCAGCCTCGCTCGTGTGAAGCCCCACCCCTACCTCACCCTGTGACTCCCCATCAACACACACAAAACACTTGCATGTGGCCTCGCATGGTGCCGCCCTACCCGAGTGTGTGTGTGTGTGTGTGTGTGTGTGTCCAAATATATAAATTACACAACGTATTAATAATTTCAAAGGAAGCAAACTCAACGCGCGCCGCATCGCACAGTCAGGGAACGCGGTGATTCTTGAAACACACGCTAAGCAGAGAGACGAGTGGGGGAGATATAGAGGAGAGGGGGAGGGGGCGATATAAGTGTCGTAAAACTACTTGGGGCCGAGGCAGCCGTGCTTTGCTGCGATCGCCAGTCCCTCCTCCTCAGTCTGCCGCACCATCTCGTCCGTCTCTTTGTCCAACACAAACACCACCGGCGCCGCCTTCTCACCACCACCCCCCTCCTCCCCCTCCTCTGCTGCCGGATGGAAAATAAACGTCAGCGGTGGCCCCTCACCTTCACCCTCACCACCTCCCTCACCATGCTCACCACCTCCACCCTCACCACCCTCACCACCTCCCCCACCTCCCTCACCACCCTCCGCCGTCCCGTCGTCCACATTCTCCATCATCCCCATCTCCTTTAGCAGCTGCTCGTAGAGGTCCATGGTGGCGATGCTGTCCGGGTGAGCCTGGCCCAGCACCTCCCACCGCTTGCTCAGCGCCTCGTTGTAGCAGGCGTACGCCATCTCGGTGTTCCCAGCGGAGTGGTATGTGACGGCGAGGGAGTGCATGGCGGAGAGGGCGTCGGGGTGGGAGGCGCCCAGGGCGGCCTTGTGCGAGGTGTAGAGCTCCGTGAACAGCTTCTCCGCGGGTGCAAGGTGGCCCTGGCTGTAGTGGCAGTTGGCGAGGGCGGCGAGGGCGGTGAGGGTGTCGGGGTGTGTCTCCCCTAACGCGGCCTTACGAAGCGACCACGACTCGCTCAACAGCGGCTCCGCCTCGCTGTGCTCCTCCTTCGCCGTCCTCACGCGCGCTAAGCCGTCCAGACTGCACAGCGTGTCGGAGTGCGCCTCCCCGAGCTTGGCCTTCCGCAGCAACCACGCCTACCACGGGACAGAACATTCGCACAAAATAAGCAAAAAATAGGACACATATGCTTCAAAATGAGACAAATTGCGCATTCGGAATTGTACACTTCGTCCGTAAACTGTGAATATCAGTATTTCATCCATACTTTGTGTCTCGTCGATTAATAGGCTTAGCGCGCAGTCAAAATGACACAAATAGGCATAGATTGCCACCGACGCTCTTCGTGTCACGTTATCCAATTCAGCAATGATGGGCGCATCATATTATGTTCGCAATAAATGCTGGACTGCCATTTGCTGTTTAACAAGGTTTCGCATTTATTCTGACCGCGCGCCGCCATTTAAAAAGGTGTTGCACAGTCGACAATGGGTCAGTTTGGGGGACGCATGATTGAGTATGCGGGAACAGCCCCCGCGGAGCTCGATGCCCATAAAAAAATTCGTTTTTCTTTTCTATTCGTTTTTCATGATTTCTGCGCTGTGCTGTATTCGTTCTGTGTAATTGCAGCGGTAGGAGCAGTGCTCAGCTTTCACATCGCTGTCATCGAAAGCTTCGCGCAACGTCTTTCTTTTCCACATAGTCAAGGGGTGTGTTGCTTGCATTTTTTACCTTTGAGTGCAGCTGCGCCGCCTCCTCCCAATTACTCTTCATCTCGCACACCAACGCCAGCAGATACATCGACATCAGAGTGTCCTCGTGATCCAACCCCAGCGCGCGCTTCCGACCCTTCACCGCTTCCTGCGCTGCCTCCAGCGCCGCGTCGTACCCGCCCGCGCTGTATCGAAGGTTGGCGAGCGCGTGAATCGACGCGAGAGTGTCGACATTCTCGTCACCCAAAGCGGCGCGTCGTCCCTTCACCACCGCTACGAACAACGCCTCGGCGGCCTCGAATTCTTGAAGCTGCACGTGGTTGGACGCCAGCAGCGACATGGCCGCGAGCGTCTCGACGGCGTCGTCGCCGGACGCGACTTTCCGGGCCTCGACGACTCGCGCGTACAGTGAGCCCGCTGCGCCGTGATCGCCTTTGTTGAACGCCAGCGTGCCGAGGCACTCGACGACAAACACCGTGTCGGCGTGATCCTTCCCGAGGCTCTCTTCCCGCGCTTCCAGCATCTACGCGCACACGCACGACAGGCACAGCGATATGTCAGCGACGGCGTCGTAACCAAGCTTTCAATTTATCATTATTGATACAATTTCGTTCGATGTTTTCGAATATCATTTTGTAAATAATTGATTTAGAGCATTGTAGGAGAACTTGTAATGGTCCAAATTTCCGTTTGACGACCATTAAATTGAAGTATAATAGGAAATGTTGCTGGATTCTCGGCTTCCCAACCACTAATTAATAGCATTGTGACAGCCGTTGTTTTAGAACATCGCAGTTTAAGAGACTAACAACAATCTTACACAGAAATAATGCGACCTAACATTTGAATGCCCTTTATATTATAGCCAATTCTTGAAATCGCCCTGAAAAATTGTAAACAGTGCTTGGTTGACATCATATATGAAAAATTCATCAAATATTAAAGTGAAAAAATCATAGATGAAAATCTGCCCTGTCGACGAATCAGATTGGCGTTATCCGCTTAGTCAAGTACTTGTACCCGTACCAAGCATATTTCAGGAAACAATATAAGTTGAGGCGCCTCTTTTCATCTGAAAAATCATTGTTTACAAGAAAAACAAGATGAGCACGGACAGGGAAAGTGGGAGGGGAAACAAAAGGTGAGCACATCTTTTCATCTGAGCACTGCTAACAATAGTTCACAAAATAAATATCACTGCACAAAAATAATAATGCAACAAATGCATTACATCTGTCATTAATGTTTCATCTGCCATTAATGTCTGAGCCCCTTTGCCGCGCCCTGGATTCCTTTACCCACTAATCACCCTTGCTCGCTTGGTCCCCCCATTCCCCCCTCTTGTTCCCGTGTCCACGTTCCTTTCGTGGTTCTTGTAATCCGTTTTTATCTGAAATTAGTAGTCTGAGGAGCATTTTTTTTTTTTTTTTTGGCGCCCCCGGGATATGGGACTGGCAGGGAACCCGCACCGGCACCCTCTACAGGCGGCGTTTTGCAAGCATGACTGAGAGCAGAAGTTCGAAACAAACCTCAACTCATCATCGATCATGCTCCCGGGTAGGCGACGCTCGTGTGAGTGCATTAAGTACCATTGTACGAGAACCGTACCGTACTGCGCTAACCCCACAACGAGGCCACTGTTGGAGTTTCACCAACTAAAACCTTCCAGTGACATGCAAACAAACATGAATGCATTCCCGGCACTAACCAAGAAAGGTCTGCCCTACCCGTCCGGGCGTCGGCCCATTCGAGTAATGCGAGAAGGACCAAGGCCCATCTCACGGAGCAAAACATTTCGGGAGTGCGATACATGAACTACAAAGAAAGCAATATGAGGGAGGGCTTGGCGCCATAACTGAGAAAGCCTCCCATTTCCTGTAAAATGGGTGGCGCCATGGAGGGAAGGGGGGACACCGCCTAAAAGTAAGGCATTTATATCTTCGGGGGATGTAGCGAAACGACGCACAAAACCATTAAAATCTGGGGCTAGCGCCCCAAAATTACGACGGTGGCATTCCCAACGTGGGCATTCAAGCAAAATATGTTCTATAGATTCAATAACATCCCCGCCGCAAGCAATATCTTAGGAAAACGAGCACATAATATTTTCTTACAAGAAAAGTGGAAACCATTACAAGAAGAAAAGAAGAGCAATTGATTGACATTAATAATTAAAGATAAAAAACAACCTTTCACACAAGTCACCTATTTCCATATTTTCAAACTACGCTTTTACAGACGGCGCATTTACAAAAAGCCAGACACCGCGCAGAAAATCAAGCCGATGAATAGCATTGTCAACACATAATATACCGAGTTAAAAAATCCACACATATTATACTCCAAATTATAATGTCCATGAACTTGTTGCAACAACGTGAGCCTCGAACTGCTAAAGCCGGCACAATCTTGTCTAACAAAAAACTCGACGCGGCCGTTCACGAGTTGATCGAAGAGACCGGCTGGACCCTGGCAGTCGACGATTCCACCTTGTCAAGCGGAAGCGTTGTTCTTGCACCGTTATACCGCCCGAGAGCAGGACGCGGCATGTCTACGTGCACGCTACTTTCTGTACATGTGCCGCTAACCTTCGCACGCCACCCCAGGTCGAACAAGTCGTACTCCCACCTTCGAATGTGCAGCGTGATGGTTCTTACGTCGTCCCGGCTACGATTGCGCTCGGCGGTTTGACCATACCGCCTAACTCTATTGTCAATGTTAAAGCCGCTCAACGTAGTTGTTGGGTGTTGGGTGCCGACCTGTTTGTAGATCGCCTCCGCCTCGTCCGGCTGCTGCAGGTTCTCGTACACGATGGCGAGGCGGTGCATGGAGGTCAGCGTCTCGGCGTGGGTGGGTCCCAACGTCGGCGCGGCCTTCCTTCCTTGGACGACCCGTGAGAACAGCGGCTGCGCGGCGCCGTGGTCGCTCTGGTTCAAGTGCCACCCGGCCAGGCAGTCCGCGGCGAACAGGGTGTCCACGTGGTCCGGACCTAGCAGCGCCTCCCGCTTCTCCAACACCTGCCATGCAGACAGGCAAGCAAAATCCCCCAATCAACGATAGGCGATTTGGTTAAGGGTTCACCTAAGCCATGAAAACAATCTTCGCTTGAAAAAAACACCGAAATTCGAAAGTGGCATCATTTTATTAAGCTAATAAGAAACGCGATGTCCTCTGATAAGAATGTCGCGCAGCAGATCGTTCGCAAAACAAAATTCGCCATTGTGCTTTTGCAAGCCATGAAATTCAGCATTCTATTAGCAACAATAATGCCAATGGTGATAAGAGTAATATTGTTAATGCCAAGGGTGATAATAGTAGTACTAATAATGCCAAAGATGATGATAATAATATTATTAATGCCAAGGATGATAATAATAGTAATAATAATGCCAAGGAAATTAACAATAATCATAACAATGCCAAGGGTGATAAGAGCAATATTGTTAATGCCAAGGGTAATGATAGTAGTAATAATAATGCCAAAGATGATGATAATAATATTATTAATGCCAAGGATGATAATAGTAGTAACAATAATGCCAAGGAAATCAACAATAATCATAACAATGCCAAGGGTGATGTGCCCAGCCACCTTTCGTATCTACGATACATTACATAGGCTTTAGCGGGCTTAAAAAAATGGGGTAAAACTAGGATGGGGGTTGATAGGAAGCTGCTGTCGGGGGCTGACATGAAAACTGACGCGAAACAAGGCGCCTCGAAACAATCATGGTTATCAGGTAATGATATTAATCTAAAGTTGCTAATCATATTAGACTTCAATAAAGCAAATGGCCAACTTGCCAATCTGCATTCGACAAGGAAGGCAGCCAATTTGATTCATGAAATTTCGTATAAAAGACGAACATTATGCAAAGGGGAAATAATATATGATAATATGATAGATATTGATGGCAATGATTTATATACCCGTGGGCATTATTATGAGATGCCACTGCGTTTCTTTAACAGATGATCACATTTCAACTCCGCAAGCAGGGCAAAGCGAGGAAGCACACAGTGAAACAGTGCCCGCAGCACATGCGCCGCAGTCAACCCATTTCCCAATTACAGCAGATATTTAAAACACTAGGTGCTAAATTCTATTTTTGCGATGAATGGGGATTCACATTCACGACGACGCTGAATAATTGCGTATGCCACTGTCGCAAAGTTCACAAACAAGGAAGTGGCAAACGAACGACAATTCGCACACAAGTACATTTCCCGCAGTAATAACGATCGCGCAGAAGAGTCAACGGAGCAATTCAAACAAAAGTAATTGACCGATAATCCATCGAGTTTCATTACCTTGCAAACAATACATATTCTTGGTGTCCAAATGGAAAAACCATGGACAAAAGAATCAGAGCACTTTTGAGCAAACACCAAATGTCCGTTACTCGGACATCAAAGGGGGGGTTCAAAGAAACAACGGATGAGCAAGAAAAATAATTAGGGCAGTTTGTACGCAAAATTTTCAAGTTCATCGACATGAATGAGATATATCAAACATAGCAGAAGCGTATATATGTGTAAGTTCCCCGAGACAATGCAATTCGACATAGAAACACGTACCGCATAGCCTGAAAACGAGGGAGTTGGATAATCTGAGCCATTTAAGTCAGCAATATCAATTGGTCGCTATAAATCAGCCACCAGTGAAAAGGAGCGCAGCCACACACCATAAACACAAAAAACGATCCCGCAAAACATTTTGAGGATTTGTCAAACGAATACTGCAAAGTTCGCCGTCACACGAATCCCTTACAGAATAAAATAGGACATGCCTTCGTTACACCAAAGCGAGGGTTCCTTGAGCCCGCGTACCTCCTTGTAGAGCGCCCCCGCCTTCTCCGCGTTGCCCTGCGCCTCGCTAATGACGGCGACGGAGCTGAGCGCGGATAGGGTGTCGTTGTGGGAGTCGCCGCGCAGAGCGGTCAACCCGCGCAGCACACGGTCCGCCACCTCGCCCGCCTTGTCCATCTCGTCCAGGCGGTAGTGGGTGTTGGAAAGGCAGTAGAGGGAGGAGAGGGTGTCGATGTGGGTGGCGCCCAGCGCAGCCTCGCGCCCCTCTGCGGCCTGCGCAAATAACGGGGCAGCGCGGGAATGGTCCCCTTGCAGGTCGTACAGACTGGCTACCGCGTGCAGCGCTGACAGCGTCTCTGGGTGGCTCTCCCCCAAACTGTTTTTCAGCCCCTCATGTGCCTGGCGTCACACACACACACACACACACACACACACACACACACACACACACACACACACACACACACACACACACACACACACACACACACCAACACACACACACATACAATGTTAATCAAGTGACCAAATGCAGAAAAAAAAGTGTAACATATAACAGTTTATAATGAGAAAACAAAACCACCGAATGAATAATTAAGACGCCATTCCGTTTGTATTCGGCCGCCTTATACAGTTTAAGGCGAATGAGTGTCAAGTCAAAAAGCGATGTCAATATTCAGAAACACGACTAGTGATAATATCTTCATGTTCATTGCGCCCTTTGGACGACTCGACACCGCCCTGAGGTAAAATTTTAGGCGAAGAGCGGCGCAATAAAATGGCGACAGCAGCTGCATTGCTTAGGTCGGGAAAATGAAATCATACTCGACACGGACAAGGGAAGTATCAATCGCGGTGTGCCCAGGTCGGCAGGTGATGGTTGCGCTGACGATCATTACTGACAGGTATGATTTGGGGGGAACTCATGATCTCACCTTGACAACCATCGGCTCCGCATCGGTCAGCTTCGACCTCCGGACCTGCAGGGTTCCGAGGGCGTTCAGCGCCTTCAACCTCGCCACCTCCTCCCCCTCCCCCTCGGCCGCCTCCAGCGCGGTGGTCAGCAACGGCAGCGCCCGCTCGAACGCGGCCTCCGTGGACGCCGACTCCGATATAATTCCGCCCGCGATGCCCTGCACCCGGCTGCGCTCCTGACTGCCCTCCTCAAACACCTCCGGCGTCGCCGTCAGCGCCTCGACCAGCGCCGACGTAACGACCGCGTCGAACGCGGGCGCGCCCCCCGACTCGGCCGCGGCACTGGCGAGGATGAGGGCAGCGTCCGACGACAACGACGCCTTCGCATGCTGAATCTGTTCACATTATCACACACACGCAAGTACCGTCATGATACAGGCCAACGAGACGATGTGTAGCGAGGAATTCGGCACGGCCACAAGTCCGTCATTTTTTTCATGGCAGGAGTAGACATAGAGGCAGCATTAAGGTGGGCATAGAGGTTATGACATACATGTGGGCATCTGTTATTATATAGTGCTCATAATATTCACACCGTTACACAGATATGTCATAAAGAAGTGGCGCTTTATAAAGAGAGATTCAAATACAATGATACTGATAACGTTAAATACAGGTGGCGTAGTGTCAGAAGCGTTACGCTATATGCACTACTCGTGGTATACGCACCCTTATGCTTCCGAGTGCTTCGTGAATGCTGCTTCGGTCGCAGTGGCTCTTCGCGTCGTCGCCGTCCATCTCTAGAAGACAGTAAGGCAGGATCTGTAGTTTCCCGGCCCCGTTACTATTGCCGTGACCGCCGCTGTCGTGACGCTGACCGTCGTCGTGAGTGCCATCGACGACGACACCGGATGAAGAGGATGCACTGATGCCATTTTTAGTGGTCGTTGCTGCTGCTGCTGCTGCTGCGAGGCGGATTTCCGATAGGCACCACGCGCGTTTCAGGCACTGTCCGTTAGCGTCGAGCACGAGGAGCGTTCCACGAGTGCGCTCCACGACCCGCGTCATCACCTCCATCACGCTTACTTCATCATTGCCGCCATGCGCCTTATCACCTGACGTCGTGGAGTGTTGGTTGACGGCAAATATGTCGACCCAAACGACAACCTCCTGTCCCGCATCGTCCTTGGCCGTCGTCGCTTCGAAGCGACGGCGCAGAGAGGTGAGCAGCTCATTGAAGGGGCGGTCCCAGGCGTGGACCACGAGGTAGTCCGGCGAGCGGCTGCCGGGGACCAACTGCACATAGGGGCATCTGTATATGCACAGAAGCGGGCGGGGCGCAGATGTCGGTAGGTGAGAACGCAGTGAAGGGTGAACAGCTCGGTGTATATAATAAGAGCATTCGCATCATCGCGCACATTCACAATACTCGGCTGCAATCATTTACAAAATAGCACAATTTATGGCACGATGTCTCCTCAAATACACATGTAAGTCGTCAGTCACTTTCAACACTTCGTTTTTTTGTGATTGACGAATTGGTGCAATAAATTAGTCACTCATATAATCAGCGCCGTAGTTAATACTTAATATTTTGCTGACATTTCATTGAGTGGTAAAAAAATTAATTCCTGATACATCTTTTCATCTCATTAATTTCATTTTCAGTGTCATTTTCAAATTGAAACAAAGAGCATAATAACAGACGCACACACATACACACACACACACACACACACACACACACACACACACACACACACACACACACACACACACACACACACACACACACACACCAGTTGTAGCAACATCACAATCGAGCAGTTCACTGATAGAGAAATCTTCATATACAATGCAAGCATGCAATTACGTACGAGAACATATAGGTATGATGTAGGTTGGCTTATTATCAGGCACTCCCAGCTCCAAACTAGCTATTGCCACTGTACATATATGAAGACTTTGTGAACGTCTGCCAGCATAGAGCAGTGTATAGATCGCCTCACTTGTGTTTCACCGTCTGCGGTATGATGACAGTCTCCACGACCTCGCGGGTCGTGATTCTGTCCAGCTCTCCCGCCCCCTTCGCCTCCTCGACACGCTTAGCAAAGACGTCCAGTATCCAGCGCACAGGCACGCCGCGTTCCGAAGCATCAGCTGACAGCTGTTGTAGTTGCAGGTCGGTTTCCTTGGCAGGGGCAACTCCAGCTGATGACGGCGGGGGCAGGGCGGTATGTGGTGGCTGCTGAAGGAGTGTGTCGGGCGAGGATGGGGTGCTGGTGTTCGTCGGCGGCGGCGGTGCACTAACTCCGTTAGTAGTCGTAGCCGTCGTAGATGTAGTACCGGCAGTTGGTGGGGAGGCTCCTGGGGGGCTGCTGGTGATCCCCGCCTGCGACTGATAGACGAGTAGCACCAGCATATATTACGCGACATTGCAAAAGTCCCAGGAGTAGGTAGCACATTAAATAAGCAAATGGAGGGTTTGAGGACGCGTAATATAAGGTATATTAAATAAGTGCGGTAATAATACTAGAGCAGAAAAACAAGTACATACTGGGAGGATCATTTTTCGCTGGCGAACATACAATAATAAGTAGACTACGAACTGATGCGGATACGAGCAGACTATCTACTACGAAAAGAGCAACAATTTCCACGTCGACGCAACCAGTTATGCCTGCTCTCGATGAAGCAGCTGTCGTCTATACTGCGATAATATTTATGGCAAAGTTGCCGTTACTTCCGAGCAAGGCATAGTTGTGCATTTGATGACTGAAAACACCTGCTTCTGGCTGCTGCGGGTGTTAGTCACAATTGGCCGCGTATTATCGTATATAAACACTATATCTTATTAATATATCATGCTGCACGAATGGTCACCGCGATAGTCACTCGTCATCACCCACGACATACCTCCCGCCGTGATGCCGTGAGGGTGTATAGCGACAACACATGGATTACCGCGGCATAGTCAGCGGGACCGCGGCAGCATGACATAGCATGGCAGTCGTATACCCCCGACACGCCACTATAATATGGTCAGTGCTGTTGTCCGCCTCATCTATAGTATGTATGCGCCAGTGATTTCTTTTTCCCAGATAAGGCCGCGGCCCGCCGGGTATCACAATTCAAGTTAATGTCACGGCGGATACCGAAAACCATACCGCGGTGCCATCCCGAACCTCAGCGGAAATAATCCTAAACACGTGCGAGGACGGCAGTAGCGGACGCGGGTATTCATGAGTACGTAGCGAGTGAGGTTTGACAAGCACAGGCGGACCACATAGGAAGCAGGTATAAATAGCAGTTTTGAAAATGCTAAAAAAAAAATAAAAAAAAAATAAAAATACGTATACGACATAATTATTAATTAATTATATATATGTCGCAAAAACGCGGGAAAATCGGAAGGATCGGGTTTTGGATGAAACGCCAAGGTCCACGGAAAACAAGGCCCAAGGGTGGTGCTTAAACCGGCGTAAACGATATATAAACAGTGTCCTTGCCCACGTACCTGCGGATCTGTGGCGGATGAAGGCTGCAAAGTTGCTTGCAGCACGGACGCTGGTGCGGAGGCGGCGCAGCCCATGTCTCAGGTGTACAACTGTACAACAGCTAAGGAGAGCAGCAGACCGCGTCGGCCGGGTGGAGCTGGAATACAGAAAATGTCTGTGTAACCCTTCTTCATTCACGAGCTTTGATACATAAATTCAGCAATCGCCGGACCAAGCGAGCGGTGCAGGACGGTTGTAGTGGGTGCGCAACTCCATGGCTTCGTTTTGGGCGCTGCTGCTGAACGATGGAGACGCGGCTGAGCTGAAAATAGAAATCCTCGACTGACGGTAAACCGCTCGTCCGCTCCTTATAAATAAAAAAAAATTGTCTTACAAGATAAAAACAGTGGAGGCCACCAAGCAAAATAATAAATATACATTATTCTGATAAATAATCTATATACTATTTATACTATCTTTTCCGTACAAGTACCAGTACCGGCGATATTATTAATGGTGATATGATGATATGGACGACATGCGTGGTGGTAGAGGTACTTAGTACCCGTACCTACACCTATACTCCGCTTCTTAATTTCATCTGAATTGTTTACAAGACGGTGGAAAACCAACCAACAAGGAAAAAAAAAACGCATTAATTTATTCTTATTATTGCAGAGCAATTTGCAGGATATCATCACGTTTTGATACAACCAAGCAAAGCTAGGGGGCAGAGGTGATTGAAGGCTGAACCGTTCGGTTTTTGGAAGTACCCAATCCATAAAATGAAAAACGCGGTAAGAGGGGAGTTGCGGTGACAGCAAGGTCAACACATTATAGAACCAACCAGAATTTATCGTTGCACGATTGACGGCAGGTCATGCAAGTTCGACGATAGCCTACACGTTACGTGTTGCCGTGAGCGCCAGAGTAGCGTGAAAGTAACATGAGCGGCTTCTCGCAACAATGTACAAGGAATGTCATAAATTATGTTATACGAACGAAATGCAGTCGCGTCAAGTTAAAACGTAGACAAAGCGCAAAGGCATCCAATATGAGTCATACTAGTCATACCATGGAGAGATAGGTTTGGAAAGGGGGGCTAATCTACGCCGTGAATAAGCCTGACTGCCCGAGTCAAGACCGTGCGGTTTCTGAATATGACAAGTCACCATTTGTATATATTCACCTCTTCGTATTTTCGTCGATTTTTTTTATTTCCATGGGGAGCTCAATCGGGATGTATACGGCTCTTGTGTGAGCTCACATGTCTTAATGGTGGGATGCTATGCAGGGTGGTTGTGCGGATGCGGTTGCGTGCTTCCCTTCTCAAATTGCACGACGCTGCCGTACAATATTTTTCTTTCTTTGCTTTGCTTCTTTGACTGGTAATCAACGCACCCATGTTTGCGTATTATTTGTGTATGACTTGTGGCTCTTGGTGCACCATTACGGCAGTGTTGGCAACCGATAATGTAGGTAGATTCTATTCCCGGATCAACAATGGCATTAATCAAATCAAGCAAGATATTGCAAAGAAAGCAATGGAATCCACCATCAAAAATTGAGAATAAAGTGGGAGCAAAGAAGCCTTAGTCCGCGCAACATAGAGGCATGCAATAAAGCAACAGCCGATGCACCACCCTCATGCAAGGCATCAAGAAGATAGGAATCGGGCGTGCCATGAAGAACCACATAAAGTCGCTGCATGAACTCACAACGCACGTCCCCAAGGAATCGAAGGAAGGGGAAAGATGTAGACCGCCGTACAAGCTCCTTTTGCGGGCATAACTTTCAGACCTCAATGAACGAGAGTCCGCCGTACCAAAGCTTGGAAAACGTCGAACCTTCGGTCAAACGATCAACCAACAACGGCCAAACGATCAACCAACCCAACCGCCATTGGAACAAATCGACCCCCATCCTCAAGGGCGAAGGGATACTAGTAATGTACAGTCTGAATAGACGACGTGCCAAGGGGAGGACGAAGTACGGAGGGAAGCATCAAGCTTAGCTTGTTGAGCCACTATCGCCATGCTGTCATGCAGAGGAAGCGGAGCACCCAAAACCAAAACAATATAATATGTGGGCGCACTAGTGACCGTAACATCAACAACCAAGTGCTTATGCGGAGCAGCAATATCTAGCCACACGACATCCCCATAACGATCCCGGGGTGGCCTAGACCGGATTCGGCGAGCCTCCAAACGCAAGTCCCGCCCCTCAACCACCCCCGCCTCAGCCATGAACTCCTCCGCAACGTGAACGAGGCGGTAATGGAGCCGAATATCGGAATGCGAGCAAGGGCAACGAGGGATATGGTCCATGAGCATGGAAATCGACGGTCTCTCCCCATACATAGAAGAAGACGAGGCCGTGGAGTAGGAGCAAGAGCTACGGAGATCTTCCGAGGACTCATTGCATCGGGGACACTTGTGGACAAGGGAGGCGTGGCCATGCGTGAGGCCAAGCACCCGGTGCACCGCCATCATAAAACAATCCGCAGGAACACGGAAGCTAGACTCATGCGAAGCAAAGAACATAGCCGAAGCCCCACGCCCCCATAGCCGAAGTTCATGAAACAACGCGCATGTAATCCGGGGGGGGGTGCAAAATGCTTGGATAATTGGATATCGAGGAAGGCACGGGCTTTAAGAATGCGCGCGAAATTTTACGTTGAATTGCCCGTTCACTTCACTGGGACGTGTAAGAGTATCGGGAGTTGGAACTTGTAAGCAAGTCATGCGCCGGGCCAACGCATTCGGAGAGGCAAGTAGGCAACATGTGAAATGGCAAACTCAACATCATCACCCACATACACCGAAAGATTGGTCGAGGATAGTGGCTAGAACTACAATATCAACATCCGAAGACCCGCCCGCACGAGAGATAGTGCCAAAGGACGCACGTCAATGCACCGCCCAAGCTAAGGAGGAGGTAGCAACATTATGTAGTTCTAACGGATGATGGTACCGGGCAAAAGACATGGCGACTCGTCGGACTCGAAATCACTAATAAGGATCATCAAATGACGCGTAATGGGTGGGTTCGGCATCAAGCGCAAGCCATGGTACCATAAAGCGTAACAAGGGCGCTGGCATGAATTAAATCCTTGGATGTGGATATCCATGCATGGCGGATAAAGAAACTCACGACTCTCGCAATACCAATTTCTTACAAGGAAAAGCAGTGGTACAGATATGCATGACGTGTGTATCTATGGCTTGGGTATGACTATGACTTGGGTATGACCTATACCCTAGCGATCGCTTTCGCTTCCGTCAAACCTTCAGACCTTCATATTTTCAAGACTCAATATGGAAAATACGGCTACCCACGCGATTGTAACATAAAATGCTACAATACACATGTACCCGTATAAATGAGTAAAGATTGGTTACACGAAGAACAAGAACGAGCACGGACAGGGAAAGTGGGAGGGGAAACAAAAGGGCAAGAGTGACAAGAGGGTCACGGAATCCAAAGCACGGCAAAAGGAAAGCACTACATTGTGCACAAACCTAGCAGATTAGACTAAGGAAACTACAAGGCCACGCCGAGAATGCAACACGTGGAGGCGACAAGCGGCGCCTCACGCACCGCTCGAGGAAGCACGGGGACGCTTGCGGCCCATGACGCGGGTGAAGAGCGCCGTGGCAGGAGAAGGCATCCCGGCCTCCACGCCGTCCGCAGCGGCGGACAAACCGCGCAAGACGTTGTCCGCGTGAGCAACATGGACGGCGAGAGAGACCTTTCGACGCCAGGCGGCCAACAACTTGCCCACATGCATCCCTTTAGATGCGGCTGCCTGCTTGGCTAGCTCCGTCAAGAAAGCCGTGGCGTGGCCGCCGAGAGTACCAAATTCCGTGACAGCAAAGGGAATGAAACGGATGTCGGGCCGACTCCTCACCCCTTCGGAGTACTTCTCGAACTTGGTCTTCTCAGCACGGCGGAGAGCGACTTCGGGTGACGGGGGGCCAGAAACGCCGAACAAACCGGAAACCACGGCATCGAGGGCAAGTTTTGAGCCTCGGATGCCGTGATAGTGCAAGACACCCACATCCGCGGGGAGACCGTCGTTGCCATTGGGGAGTTGAACTAACATCGTGGGATCTGTGAGAACCTCGACGCCAACCCCGAGTGCGCCACGAACCTCGGAGATGATTTCCGCAAGGGCCGTCACTAACCAAGAGTGAGCGGTGTGGACCGAAGCATCTCCGCCGCATCGAGCCAAATGGTCCGCGAAAGCAGTGGCCCACGCATCGTCCGACATGTCAACACCCGCCGACGAGAACGCACCCCGCATAGCTTGAACCGAGATATGGCAAGAAGCACAAGCAGTGGGGGAGCGTAGAGTAGAGAGGATGCGGGATGAGGGTAGGCCGAAGATGCGACAGACCGCGACGCGGAAAACCGCGTCGTAGTGCTCAGGGAACTTGTCACGGAGCTCGCCCAAGCGACCGGAAGTAGGCGGGTCCGAAGCCAAAAACGCAAGGGCGCCATGGCCGAGACGAAAGACAAACGCCTAGACTCCGGCCGAGCGCGGTTGGAAAACGTGGGAGCGAGCTTCGCGAAGCGAAGCAAGTTGACGCGCTCACTGATGTCGGCTTGTAGCTTTGGAAAGATGTCCGTAGCAAACGCCGAAAGGGGTACGAGCGAGGGTAGACCATCAAGGGACCGATAAATCTGCTCGTTCTTTGATCGGGCTTCAGCTACGCAGCCTGCGCGAGCCACCGTTGGACGTTGCGGGGGGAGCATCGCTAAGGCTATGGTTATCAAGGGTTCAGACTCGGCGAGAGCGTGAGAACCGCACGCAGCATCTAAGCGCGCCCACGACGAAGCGAGTTCTGACGACCACATGGGTGCGTTGTCGCCGTCGTCTCCGTCCGGTGTACCGTGCCTTCGGGACACTGCTCTGGTCATAGCAGGCGCTAGCCGTCCATACATGGTCGGCTCCATCGAAACTTCGTCTTGGGAGTCCCCGCGCACGCGAGCATCTTGTGCTGTAAGGAAACGGATAGCTGAGCCCACTGCCAAACCGGCCGCTCCGACATGGGCCGCGTCCGCCAAGGCAACCAAGTCCCCCACCCCCATGCCTCCGAAACGTATGGGAAGAGACATCTCGGAGCGAGTGTTGCGGGGTAGGCTAGCTGCGGGGAGGCCCAATATCTCAGCCGCCACATCTAGGGTGGCATTGTCAGCGCGCTCGAGGAAGGTCACGACGGTGTCGCCGTAGCCCTCGCCCCTGCCAAGACCTCGGGGGACTGTGCGGGCAAAGTGTCCGAAGCGGCGGTTGCAGTGTTGATGGATACGAAGCGCAATGTGAGAGTGCCGGTGAGCCGCTAGACCCTTTAGACGTTCGCCGTAGGCCTCATACTTACTTAAGGCCGTTTCAAAAACGTCTCGAGCAAAATCCGATGTGCCCATTGGCCCTCCCAATACTTTCGTCCCTTCCGTGGAGACGTCTACTCCCCGCATGATGTGGCCGTTGGGTAAGTTATCGAAAGCATCACCGACACCCAAAGGGGAATACAAACAGTTTTTGCGGGTGATTACTGTGAGGCCGACACTAGCATACGCCTCCGGCATAGCGTCGCCAATAGCCACGAGAGACGCAGGGGGTCCCAAGAAGTAACCATCATCAGAATAACCGCAGACAACGGATTCGTTCGGGGCAATCGCAGCCAATTGTTTGTATACCCGGGAGGCAACTATTGCGAAGAACATGGCCCCGAGAACGCAACCTTGATGGACTCCACGGGTACTTGGGATGCGCATGGCCGGGCCGTGAGCATTTGATGAGTCGTAAACGTACAAGGTAGATGGACGGCCATACAACATAGTAGCGACGCGGAGCAACGGTCGAAGCGCGGGATTTGCTGACAACTCCTCGAACAAGGGACGCCGCAAGAACTCGTTGAACGCGTTGGATGCGTCGCCTTGCATGTCCGCCTAGTCCGGTGAACCGTCAAGCGCGGCTCGAACCATGAACTGTACGATCTCAACCCCGCCGCGGACGCCGACCCCAAATTGGTGCCGAGCAGCCAACCATTGAGACACTTCGTCACCAATTACGGCGAGAAGCGCGCGATTCGCGAAACGAACTAAAACGGAGCCAATTCCAATCGGGCGCAACGTCCCCTTTTGGTCGCGAAGTTCTTGCTCTTGTGCGCGTCGTTGTTCGGGATCAAGCTTGTCTAGCGGGATGAGTGTGGCAGAGGCAAGGAATGAGGCAACGCCGGGTGGAACCTCTGCATTCACGATGGCTTCGGCTAAACCGGTGAGAGTGCAAGGGGAACCCAACGCGCGAAGAGTTTCAAACCTCCAACCGTCGACGTGAGGACTAGACTTTCGAGGGCATCTAGCTACGACCTCCATAATATCAACTTCCGAAGCACGGAGTTTGATACGAGGGAGGGAGAAGGGATCTGGCAACACGTCCGCGAGGTCGTCATCGTCTTGTGGGTGCAACCGTGATAATTCCTCGTGCACCCCACGACCACTTGCAACGGGGTTGGAGCTTAGGGCCTCCATAGCACGACGGTACTCCCCAACCGCAGCTAGACTAGCCGCCCGGTTGGCGACCTTGGCCGAGACGCCGTTATGAAAGGGTTGCGAAGGGGAGATGGGGTCGGTACCGGCCCTCGAAAGTGAGGTAGGTGGCGGTGCCCGCCCATTGGTAAGGGATGCGTGGGCGCGAGCGGCGGAAAACAATGTCTCGAGATCTCCAGACCCCCAATGGGCTAAGCGGTTGTCACGGTAATCAGCGACCGGGTCAGGGGGCAGATGCCCCGCGGAAGTGAAATCAGCCATGGGGCGCAAAACTAAGCGCGGGAATAAAAGCAACGCCGCCCAAGCCGCTTCCGCGGAAGCCCCTTGGGTGGCCCTACCGCGGAAAAACAAAACGCAACCGACAAGCTCCTCGAAGACCGGCTTGACGAGGCGTAACACCGAAGAGGGGACGCCGTTCGAGGACGTACTAGATCGGAAGGAAAGGAGGTAGGACTCGAAGAAGGCTATATAAATGAGTGCAGGATTATTTGTTATGATTAGCGATATCCACGATGGGGGAATAGTACAGAATAGCGAAGACCCGTACAAATGAAAAGCAGCTCGAATATACAGACTTACCCTAGGGCAAGGTTTGCCAAAGATTTCAGTTTCCTTACAATTTGTCCAAAAAGACACCCACAGGCGGGGCTTGGGGGACGATTAGCAGAGAGTGCCTAGGCTCGTGGCTAGCTACGGCTTATAAGGCTCGGGCTAGCTAGAGCTGACCATTGGGGAAGTCGTTGGTCGTTGGTTGCGTCTAACTGCCAAGGCAAGGTGGTTGCCCTGCATGTGCGACGCGCCGCTATTAACGGTAACAATAACCGCCGGTGTTACTGTCCCGTACACATGGAAGTTGGATATGCAAACCTCTAGATTCGAATCAATCATACCATAAAAGTACCGCAGGGCTATTAGTACATGTACGACTCGCCGAATCGACGTTTCAATCGTCGCGTGCACTAGATGAGGAGGGGCTTTGGAGTCCGGACCGTCTTCGTCGCCCTTTGGCTGCGCACCACTCGTTGAGACGCTGGTTGCGGATTAGTGGTTCCTAATCACTTTTACTTCCCACAATGCAAGTCTCACAACCCTAACCACACCATGTCAGGCACGGGGCTGTCAGACCGCGTTGAAACAATTAGGCGAACTTCGTATCGCCACGTCATTTAGTCATGAACGACAGCCGACGGTCGCCACCTGCGTTTCAACCAAAGTCGTCGGGGGCAACCGTTCCCATTCGCCCGTCCGAATCAGGCTCACGTATTCAATGTCTCCGCAAAGCGGGCTATCTTTTAATATTGGTGCGCACAGCGCCGCTGGCGCTGCTCTCAATAGCCGACATATGTCGCTCGTTCATGAATTTACTTACAAATACGAGCTCGAGAAATAAACAAAGGCAGCAAGTGTAAAGCCTCTCGCATGGCGACCATATCAAAACAATTCAGTAACCAAGAGTACCAGGGTGTTAATTAGTACCACACGGACGAATGTTTGCATGTTTGACCATTTGCCATATGCGTGGCTAAGGCACGCATGTGCTTCGGAGTGAGGGTGAAGACATTGAGAGTTGATATTGAATGCGGTAGGTGAGGACCCCCATGAATGGCAGTTGTGTTGAGCCTTGAAGGAATAGCCACCTGAAGAAGCAGCCGTGTGAGAAGTAATAAAGCAACCAAGGTGGGCTATTCCAAAGTATAGTACCACTCTCCCCCGAACACACACAAACACACCCACACCCACACCCACACACGCATATATAAATACAATCACGCACATACACACAAGCACCCATCCGCCCCTCACATACACACATACACTCACCCGCACACTCACCCGCTTACCCACCCCCCCCCCCCCCCACACACACACACCATGGTCCGCATCCCTTTTTTAGGCAATGCGTGTACAACGCCAGGCAGAAATGGATAACATTTTGCGGCATCCGTGCCCCACCTATGCTGCAATTGCTTGCGAAGTGACGTGTAGTGAATCTTGTTTGAAGAAGGCGTACATTCCACGCAATGCCTCTTGAACCCGCTACTCGAAGAGAGCCAGAATTTTGGGGAGAGAGGACACGGAGGGGATGCAAGCGGTCTCGGAGGGCATGGTGCAATGGAGTGGGTGTACTTGTGTGGTGCCAATGTAGGTACATGGGGCGCAAGAGGGGACGGAAGGGAGGGAAGGCGCTCAACCTCAATCAGCTCCATTATGAGGGTGGAGAGGTGAATTGCATGGTTGAAGAAGTGTGGACGTACCTCGGTAATTTGATTCTCGATTGCCGTCCTTACCGAGAGAGACCCAATCGTCCTTCTCAGCTGCCTGTGCCACCACTTGAGCCACCCTCGCCACCTCCTCCCCTTATGGGGCCCGCTCATCTAGCGAAGAGCTCCCTTCCACCGCAGCTCTCCTCCCCTCCTCTCCCCCTCCCCTCCAAAGTGGCGTGGCCCATTGGGAGGCGAGGCGTTCCAAGCTGCGGCACTGATACACCACCACACTCAGCACGTCCACCTCCACCATCATGTGTCCATTCAGGGCGAGCGCGGCGCTGCACTCATGGCAAATGTGGTTCAGCGTCTCCATCTGCGTTGGCGCCAGCCGCTTCCCGTCCTGGAGGAAACGTGAGGGCAAAATGGGGCAAGCAAATACTCTATATGTCCCGCTTTACCCTGATTAGGCATGATGGTAGTTCCACGTGTCACACTGGTGGATAGACGGATGAGCACAAATGTAGATGCTGATCATGTCATGGGGTATACATGGTTTATATGCGTCATACACATTGTAAGTTTGTTTTGTGTTCAAAGCATGGATGGCACAGCTAGCTAGGCAGAGAGTTTATGAAACCCTAGGTCAAACCTTTTTTGTGAGCTGCACCTTGACGCAGCCGAGAGCTGTCTTTGGCCACTTGGAGCCGGGGGTCTCTGGCGGTAGGGCCTCGAAGCTGTCCCGCACCGTCCGTTTCAGCTGCGCGAGCGCGGGCGGGAAGCCACTGGCGCAAGAATGCCGTTGGAAATTAGCACGCGGCGGCGGTGGCGCGCGGGTATACGGGGCGGGAAGGGGTGCGGGGGCGGCCCGACCTGTATACGAGCGTGAGGCAGCCCTGCCAGTTGACGAAGAAACGAATCGGGTTGAGGAGGCAGTGCGGGGTAGCTCGGATCAACTCTTGTAGAACTGGCTGACCGCATGATTGCTCCGTCTCCCCAATCCCCTTGGCCTCCGGCGTCTTTCCTCTCGTCCCAGTCATGGCGCCCTTAACGAGTGAGATCATCTCTCGGCCGCTACTGATATTGTTGCCGTTGGATGATGGGCGTTGATGATAGCGTTGAGGGTTTTTGTGAGGATTATACCAGTCTATCGTTTGTCGGAGAATTGTCGTCAATACAACGACCGTTGGAGCCGGGTCGGACTTACTTGCGTTGGGGAATTTTGTCGCTACTCGTGTATACACTTGAGACACTTAGGAGGAGGATTCCGCTTGCTACGATAGACCTTCATATTGACGGCGGCATCCCGCACGCGTGGCGGTTGGACACGGGTTCGGTCCAAGCGTGATGAGTCGTCTTGCTGCGGGCGGAGAATTATTCATATTAATTTCAAAATTCACATATATGGCACCGTATTGGTATCGAGGTACCTCTAGTTCCTGCATCTTGAAATATTCATCAAGCGACATGAGCGCATACTAGAGAATAATTATGAATTGCAAAGTGAAATGTACTGAGCAATCGTAGCAATTGTACCTCGAATGCTTTTCTCAAGAAAAAGCGGTGGAAAGTGGAGACCACCAAGCTAAAACGAGCAAGGAGGAAAACCCAAGAGGGCTAAGCCCGAGGCACAAGAGGGCGTGCCAAAGCCTTCGTAGCAATTCGTAGACGGTTACTATTATAGTACATCTGTTAGTATACATGTACGTTCACATTTGTTAACGTTATGAGTGATTAAGTAAATACGTGGTTCACAACGGTAGAACCGGCGATGCTTTTGGCCGGGGCCGTAGACATTCCCCTCCTTCAGGATACTATAGTTAGGCCCACCGATGTGCGGGTGCAGTTTGCATGGTATTCCGATTACTATTCATTCGTTTACCGCGTTGCCTCGGAGCGTGGATTGTCTTTTGGTCCGGTCGTCGCTACATGCTCGGGTCGTCGGCAAGCCCCACACTTGTTATTGGACTTGTGTTTGTGTAGGCGGAAGCGGTCACGGCGACTCCGCGGCCATTATCTTTATCTCGGCCTATCTCCCTACCGGATCGCAAGGGGAGCCGTACCGCTAATGCCTACGCAAGGGGCTAGCGCGGCTTTGCGATGATGTTCCTATGGATACCGTCGTCGTCGGGGGGGATTGGAACCTTGATGAAGGAGAGTTAGATGTTGTGTTGCTGCGGTGGCGGTGTGTACCCGATGCGAAAACAGTTTGGCCACGAGACGCTTAGGTGCGCGTGCGTGGCCCATGCCGGAGGTGCGGTTGCTGGGTGACAGACCACTTCGTCGCTTAGCCCCCAATTGTAAGCCCTTCCCTTCCCGCCCCACATTTTGTCTTTGTTAACTATTTATTTATGGGATATCTCCGACTATGTCCATGTCGTTGCTTTTGTGCCTCGCTTTGTGGGTGATTTGTTGGAACATCCCCGCCCCCTTCCCATGCTTAAACGCCTTTCTGTCCGATCCATCCCGAAACCGGCCCGGGGGGACCCCCATTCTGAGGGGCCGACACCGATCCGCGATTTTCTTGACGCCAACCCCTTCGCGGTCCTCACCCCTCCTAATGACGCGCCTATCGACGGGGCCATGTCACGGGAGTCCGATTCTATTGACGCCGACGCCGATGATTTTGTCCATGCCGTATGGTATACGACGCGTAGGATGGGGGAGGTTTCACGGAATTCACGCACTAAGCGTAAGGGACTCGGGCCTCCGCTGTAACGTTCTATCCTAGGAGCTATCGCTGGTCGTCGATGAGCTTTTTTGGCCTTGTGCCAAGAGGCCCGCGGCCCTCACCAATCCGTAGCATTGGGAAGGTATGTCGCTGCGCGCCATTGGGTAAAAGGCATGGTTCGAACTAACCGCCGCCGCCAAAAGGCTAGAGCCATAGACAAGGCCATTGACGATTTTGATTAAGCCGGCGGTAGACGGGGATTTTGGAAATGGGCCGCTCTATTACCAAGGGTCATAATACGCAGAGCACCACCGCGGAACAACTAGTGCGTGATCCGACGTCGGGAGTACTCCATACCGAACCGGGTGAAAATAAAAGCTATGGGCGAGACAGTACCGGGAGCTTTTGCGCGATCCTCACCATGCAGGATGTAGGGCTATCATTTACCGCGGGGTATGGGAGCGCCGCCAAGGGAGTGGACCCCTCCCCCCGCGCTATACGGGATCAGTGGGCCCATAGCCGGTGGGGAACATTGCAAGGCCCAAAACATATTAAATAGTAATAAAGCTTCAGGGCTGGATGGCATTAAATGAATTGGCGACATACGCCCCGGACAGCCTTTTTGGCGAATCCATGTTAGTGTTGATATAGATAAGATATGGACAACGAGATATGTCTCTAAGCGGTGGTTTAGTTCTGCGGTGGTGTCAATATTAAAGAAAGGATGCGTAACCGTCATGGACAACTATAGGAGTATTTCCATTATGGGAGATGTATTAAATGACTTATGCCGGTCGTAACCCGACGTATAAAAGACGTATGCCAATCGAATAAGACAATTTGTCGGTGGCAAGGAGGATTTAAGCCGGGGGAGGAGTGCCCTTTGCAAGTCGTGAGCATATTTGTTATCGCGGGGCACCGCCATGCGTTAGGGCTATCCACGTATGCGGGCTTTATAGACTTACGGTAGGCATACGATACTATCTCTCATTAAATACTATTTTATAAATTAGAGGCCAATGGGATTACGGGACATATACTATCCTTAATTAAAGCTTTATATAGGGATAAAACTGCACAAGTAAAAAGTGGAGAGGCTCGGGGCATGTTACCCGACCCTATTCCAATAGAGCACGGACTGCGGAAAGGGTGCCCAGGATCCCCAATCCTCCATAACATATTTATTTATAATGCATTTGACGGGATAAAAAGATTAGGGTTCGAGGTGCCGGGTTGCGTTGACATGATGAACTCGAGGCAACCATTGAGGGTGCCGGGCCAATTTTTCGCCGACGACACCGTGGGCCTTGCGCCGTCGCTCGATAACTTGCGTGCCATGTTCGTCCACTTTTCCCAATGGGCGGAGGACCATTATGTGGGATTCGGAGTAACAACGTGCGGAATAATGGCA
Organism: Tetraselmis chui; assembly: GCA_026401115.1. Taxonomy (NCBI): domain Eukaryota; kingdom Viridiplantae; phylum Chlorophyta; class Chlorodendrophyceae; order Chlorodendrales; family Chlorodendraceae; genus Tetraselmis; species Tetraselmis chui. The sequence goes on along the minus strand of JAPMLY010000260.1, from coordinate 103,981 downwards.
CTAGGTCGCCACTCCGGCGCAGCCGCACTACGCGAACAAGTTGTCCGTTGGCAGCTCGGGGCGGGGGGGAGGGGGGGGTGACGGGTATCGATTATATATGAGTATAGGTATTTAGGCGCATTGATAAACTCGAATACATTTAAGTATGCGTAATATTGTGGGTGATAGGTTTTAAAAGAAAAAGGCACGCCATTGAAGCGCTTGACTCGGTGTTAAGAATCCGGGATATTGTGGCGGTTTGCCTTCCAAAGCTAATTGTTGGCACAAAATCTGTTTTGTTCTATTCAATCGCTGCTTAATTGTTGAGTGGTGGTGTAGATTGGAAAAGATGAGAAAATGTCTCACTGATTGTACTTTAGCAGTATATTGTAATTGAACAAAGGGAATTGTTAAATGTTTGTGTCACCTCCCTCTACTGCACTGGGCTTAAATAGCTTTCCGCCCTGATAGATTACGCATGCTCATAATCTCTTACGTGTCAGACGTTGCGGCTTTCCAACCGTCGTCAACAGTCTAGCGACACGGCTCGTCTAGCATGGGGAATCACATTTTGCATAGGAAACCTCGCTTGGAGCGTCATCTGGCTAGTTAGATTAACCGTGCGTACGTGTACGTACCGAGGTACTGGTAGTACACTACGCATTAGAACCCTTGCTAATATTGCAGTAACGACGTACCCACGTTGTACGTCCTTCCGATGGAAAAGCACGAATTAGAATTAGTAACGACGAGTACATGTACAATGTCATGCAATGTAATGTTGCATGACTGTACTCGTCACATTATCCTCCTTGATATAAAAACTTCGGTGGTAAAGGCATGCCTACTACCGGTCCATACTTACGGGTGTGAAATATGGGGGATGGACTCGACTAGCGGCGCCAATAGATTAAAAACTTTGTTAAATCAATGTTTAAGGCGCCTAGTTTGGGTGGCGGGTGCAAAGGCCCCCGGGGTGGCCACAACGCCGCTACTGCGAGAGCTAGGAATAGCGCCCATAGAAGCAACGGCGGCAGCGGCTAGGATTGGGCGTTCCTTAAAGCGCCCACCTTAGATGCGTGCATAAGCGATATGGTGGGCCAACCTAGTCGTATGCGCCCATATACTTCGGACGTGTGGGACCGTGTGCTAACTTGGTCATTTCGCTAGGGCAAGCGCGGAATTAATCAAAGGCGTACGAGTGCCACACTAATGGAGGTCTTTGCAACCACGCGTTGTCTCTAACATAGTTAAAGCATCGATACGGGATCAATTTGAGGCGTCATCTTCGGCATGTACCAATACATGGAGTGTTTATTCCTAGGCTTCGTATGCCGGAAACCCATTGCCACAATACGGTACGGGGATTCATGCGGAGGCTGTTCTAGGGTTACACATTATGTTTCAACCTCTTACGCGTGTATTTCCCACAGCCCGTCGTCTTGCCCCGCATTCATGCCATGCCTTGACGATTTCTCTATCATTGTCATGCGTGCGGTTAGGATGTGCCTAAATCTATAGAACATATCTTGCTTGAATGCCCGTGTTGGGAGTGCCACCGTCGTAATTTTGGGACAGTAGCCCAAGAGTCTTTGGATTTCGTACGTCAATTCGCCACCTCCCCTTAAAATATAAGTACTTGGCTTTAAGGTGGTGTCCCCCCTTCCCTGCATGGCGCCATTCATTTTGCAGCAGGGAATGGGGGTTTTTTAATTATGGCGCCAAGCCCTCCCTCATATTGCTTCTTTGTAGTTCATGTATCGCACTCCCGAATTGTTTTGCTTCCTTACATGAGCCTTGCTCCTTCTCGCATTACTCGAATGGACCGACATCCGGACGGGTAGGGCAAACTTGTCTGGGCTAGTGCCGGGAATCCACTCATGTTTGTTTGCATGTTATTGGAAGGTTTTAATTTGGTGAAACTCTGACAATGGCCTCGATGTGGTGTTAGCAAAGTACGCGGTAAGGTTATCGTGCAATGGTATGTTATGCACTCACTTGAGCGTCGCATTACCGGGAGCATGATCGATGATGGGTTTAAGGTTTATTTTGAACTTTTGCTCTCAGTCATGCTTGCAAAACGCCGCATGTAGAAAGTGCCGGTATGGGTTTACATGCTCGTCCCATGTCGAGGGGCGCAAAGAAATGTTGACTTAGTAGAGATAATAAACCGGATATAAGCATCATTGTGTCTTGCTGCTTTTTAGTTCTCGTGTAAGAAATTGAAATTGTTTACAACCATACCATAATATGCCAGCTATTGTCTATGGTCATTCTCGGTCTCATTTGGAAGGGGCTAGACCGTGAACCACTTGTTTCGACCTCTCCATTGGCAGTAGCGATACCGTCTAAAACATATACGTAAGCATGTATTTATTATGTTTGATTCTACACTCTTCCCATAAAATCCGTTACTAGCTGCACGCATTTAATTACCCGCCACGCAATGCCGCGATGTCCAAGAAACTCGATTGGGGGGTAGAATACTGACTTTCAAACAACACACCACGGCGCGTTGTTCAATGTCGTGAGCACATTTATCGGCACGCCCCAATTATTGTGGGCACCCACGTTGGATTTGCGGCCCATATTTTGCGGGCCGAAATTCATGCATGTGCAAGTTATGCACGCCTCTATGCGTGGCTCGGTACACGTAGTGTCGCGACAAGCCGGGACATTACTCGACATTGGGTTTTCAACATGTTTGCACAATTGCACTAGTATCCGCCGGCAGTGTTGCGCCCGGCCGTCTACATAGCGACGACACCGATAATGGCATGTTGTGTACAATAGGTTTTCTTGCCACGTGCCCTGAAACAAAACCCATGAGCACGGGCTAGGGACCTATTGGGCTTGAGCGGCGGTTGACTTGGAGTGTAAGCACCATGGCGCGCGGATCGTTGGCCTTTGAAACTTGCGCATCACCGGCCGTGAAAAATCGCGGGGAGGTTTCAAAGTACCCAAGCATGGGCTTTTATTTGGCATGCGGCAAATGGCACGGCACCATGCCATCATGGGGCATGAAATAGGCAACGCCGGGAATAGAAAAAATACATAGAGCACTGTTTGCTGAGCGTATTGGTGGAGAGGGGGTGCGGGTACCACCTGTCTTGGGGTTGCTAGCCCCGCGCGAATGTGGCAGATTTTGAAACCCTAAAAACTTTAGTTGGTTGTACGAGGGCTTGGATGACATCGGACGGCGGATTTAACGCGAAAACCGGCTGGTAGGCGTAAATTGAGTTGAAACTCAGTGTGCTCGAATCGGACACCGTCCGGCAAAGTTAGGCTTTTTTTAGCCTCACAAGCTGTGGTTTCCCGGCCCCAATCCCACCCACGTCAAGCATCTTTACGGCACATGCCATCACACCCACGTGCTCCCATATTTGCGGACAACATGCTGGGATCATAAAAACCGCATGTTGTGTCGCCCATTTCGGGAGTATTCACGAGCCAAAGTGTGGAAAATCCGAGTTCCGGGGCGCCAGATTCAGGGTATACCCCGAAATCGGGGTTGGGCTGCAAACCCTATTACGTCAGATTGTAGCCGTGTCGGGCCCCATTTGTGCCCCGCTTCCCCCTTAACTTCACCGTCAACACAAGACAGTTTCGGTCCGCCTTTTCAACGAGCTAAAGTACATTTAAATCCTAGAATCCCTACATGGTAAACACCCGCCCTACGCGAAAGGCCCTATTTCACTAGTAACGGACTTTATGAGAAGAGTGTATATGTTGTTTTCTTTTGCATAATAGAGCACGAAAAAAAAGTGTCGCTATTCTCCACGATACGCGGCCTGCTCAAGCAAAGGCGGCGACGATGATCACCTAGGATGGTCCGCTTGTGATGGTCGAGTCGGACATGCATTACCTCTGCTCTTATGCGACTGCGGTCGTGCCGAAGCTAGGAGGGAAAGGCATGCGAAAAAACCCCTCGCTCAGGCCGTCGACAGTCCCTGCTCGATCCATGCACGTCCCCGTCCGAGATATTAGTTGCTCCTCCCGTCGCGGCTCGCCACCTAGCCTAGTCTTCTCTCCTTCTTAGGGGGCTGGGAAGAGAAAATGACTAGGTCTCATAAGGTGTCCGGCTGGCTCTCCTGCCCCCGTGCCAGATTTTCTCGTTCATATCCCCTATCCTTTCTCCGTCAGCGCTTCTAGCATATTTTGATCGCGTTGTGGCCGTCCGTACCCTCCCCGGTGGTTTACGTTGTTAGGGGTCCGCCTTAACGAGCAGGGTGCGGTTACGATAACCCTAGGCATTGTGCCTAAGGTAGCATGTCGATAACCGGGTACCGACTATGGGAGGGGTTGGTAGAACACATGGATCGAGTCGCCGCTCCTCAAAAGATGGTGGGTACGGGAATATTTTCCAAACCCCTCCCCCCCCCCCCCCCCCCCCCCCCCCCCCCCCCCCCCCCCCCCGTACATGGGTTTTTTCCGGCGGCGGACGATCATGAGGACCTGCGCCTCCATACCGTGCCGTTGTTATGGCTGCGACCCTCCTCCATCCAACGTAGCTTCTAGCCTCGCCCCCAGTGGAGATTTAAACTCACAAGGTTGGCGACTACTAGCGAGCGCCGTGCCCTAGCGTTGCTTCCCACCTGTCCGCCGCCAGCTCCAACACCCTCGTCCCACCGTTGATCCGTGCGTATCCTTCTTCGCCAAAAAGTATTTCGCAGACGTCGCCCCCGCCGCCCCTTTGTCGGGAGAGTATCTGCGAATATTCGCTCACGAAACAACATATCGGACTGCCCGAGCGGGAGATCCGTGTGTTGGTGCACGGATATTTTAATTTTCCAAAAACCTCCGTAGATAGCTTCCCGACAGCTGCCGATCCTGCGGATCGCACTTGCCGGTACCTCGTTTAGCCCCCCACCGTGCCAAGCCTGGCACGGCTACATGGTTACCATCGCCCACCGCGTGGAGGTAAAGGTGAGTGCCGACGGGCATGCGAGCGCACCCCTCTCCGGGGCCGCCGCCGTTGCGACGCCGGCGGGCGCCTAGGTCTCGTGTAACTATCACACAGCGCCTCGGCGCACGCACCTCTCGACTCACCTACCTACTCACGGCCATCTCCGATAAGAGGTGTTGGGCCCTCACACGGCTTAATAAGCTTTATACTCGCGTCCAGCGCGGTGATACCGTGAGATATGTCTTGTAAGTTGAAACGGGCGTAATTAGGCATGTGTGAACGCAAACAGCCGCCGATGCCGCCGCATGTCCCACGGACTAACATCACAGCGACCTATGCCAAGGCCTCTTGGTCAACCTCCTGTATAGATCTTATCGCTCCCACTAACCCAGATATTACCGGTAGCTAGTATACGCTATGAAACCGTCGAGATGATAGACACGGCGATAGAAAGGTCGCTTGCGACAACACACACGTTGATAATGTCGCAGTTTGAGCGACTTAGCGCGAGCTTAGGGCAGCAACACGGGCACGCACCGCCGCCATCACCGGCACACAGAACCACTTACAACCGTATAGACCGAGTGCTACCCCAATATATGACGCATGCCCTTATACATTCGACGATGAGTAGCCTAGATGCGGATAGTTTGACGAAAGCAGCCTTAGCATGTCTTTGCGTGCACAAGGACCGACTTTCACAGCCAACATTAACTGTTTAGAGTGTCTAAGGAGATATATCAAGCAGTACTTGCGAGCTATTAACCATGTTTTCCGTGAATTGCTAGAAGGAGCGGCGCCTCTTGAAGTTGATGTAAACGCATCTTATTGCGCTTTTCAGAAAAATATGAAAAGAAGTCTTGCGTGTAGTAGAATTCAGGCCGAGCTCCAGGACTACTACACGCATGAGTTCTACACCGCGCCGCGCCGCGTTCTGCGCTAAATTCTACAGGCGCCAACCCCCTGACGCCTTATGGAGCTTCTCACCTGCGGAAACCTCCGCCGATTGGGGGGCCGCGTCCATAATCTCCGCATGGCTCGCCCTCGCCCTCCTCACAGTCAACACGTCCGCGCCCGCCGGTTTTAAATGGACATCGCACAGCCTCCGGAAAGGGGCTGCTTCCGCCGCCAGCTACATCGGCGCGCCCGTCCCCGTAATCAAATATATGGGTGGTTGGGCCAAGAACAGCTCCGTGACCGAAGGAAAGTACATTGACCCCACCATGACCCCCACACTTGCTGCTTGGCGGTTCTTCGGCTGGCTCACTCCGTCCCCCCCGCAACACTAATTTTGGTTGCGCAAGCCTTTGGCTTTAGGTTACTGGCAAAACGTGCCCTAGGGTAAATGGTCAGATTGATTTGATTCTAGAGGTTTGCATATCCAATTTCCATGTGTACGGAACAGTAACACTAGCGGTTACTGTTACCGTTAAATAGCGGCGCGTCGCGCCTGCAGGGCAAACACCTCGCCTTTGCAGTGCGACGCAACCAACGACCAACGACTTCCCCAACGGTCAGCTCTAGCTAGCCCGCGCCTTATAAGCCGTAGCTAGCCATGAGCCTAGGCACTTTCTGCTTTCGCGCTCAGCCAATCTAGGCTTTGCGCGAACCCACCCACCCAACCCTACACTCTTCCCATAAAGTCCGTTACTAGTGAAATAGGGCCTTTCGCGTAGGGCGGGTGTTTATCATGTAGGGTTTCTAGGGTTTAACTGTACTTTAGCTCGTTGAAAAGGCGGACCGAAACTTGTGCTGACGGTGAAGTAAAGGGGGAAGCGGGGCACAAATGGGGCCTGTCACGGCTACGAATTGACGTATTAGGGTTTGCGGGTCAACCCCGATTTCGGGGCATACCCTGATTCGGGCGCCCCGGAATTCGGATTTTCCACACTTTGGCTCGTGAAAACTCCCGAAATCGGCGACACAACACGCGGATTTTATGATCCCAGCATGCTGTCCGTAAACATGGGAGCACGTGGGTGTGATGGCATGTGCCGTTAAGGTGCTTGACAAGGGTGGGATAGGGGCCGGAAACCCACAGCTTGGGAGGCTTAAAAAAGCCTAACTTTGCCGTACGGTGTCCGATTCGAGCAAACTAAGTTGCAAATGGAAGCCCTTCCCCCAATTAAATATAAGTTTTCAACTTAATTTACGCCTACCGGCCGGTTTTCGCGTCAAATCCGCCGTCCGATGCCATCCAGCCCCTCGTACAGCCAACTAAAGTTTTTAGGGTTTCAAAATCTGCCACATTCGCGCGGGGCTAGCAACCCTTGGACAGGTGGTACCCGCACACCCGCTCCGCCAATACGCTCAACAATCAGCGCTCTATATTTCGTTTATTCACGGCGTCACCCATTTCATCCCCCATGTTGGCATGGTGCCGTGCCATTTGCCGCATGCCAAACCAAGGCCCGTGCTAGGGTACTTTGAAAGCTCTCCGCCATATTTCACGCCCGGCGATACGAAAGCTTGAAAGGCCAGCGATCCGCGCGCTAGGGTGCTTACACTCCAAGTCAACCGTCCCTCAAGCCCAATAGGTCCCCAGCCCGTGCTCCTTGGCTGTATTTTCGGGCACTTGGCAAGAAAACCTAGTGCACACGATATGCCATTCCCGGTATTGCCGCTCTGTAGGCGGCCGGGCGCAACACACTCGGCGGATACTCGTGCAATTGTGCAAACATGATGAAAGCCCAATGTCGAGTATTCTCCCGGCTTATCGCGACATTACGTGCACCGAGCCACGCATAGAGGCGTGCATAACCTGCACATCCACAAATTTCGGCCTGCAAAATTTCGGCCGCAAATCCAACGTGTGTGCCCACAATAATCGGAGCGTGCCGATAGAGGTGCTCACGTCAGTGAGCAACGCGCCGTGGTGTGTTGTTCGAAAGTCATTACTCTACCCCCCAATCAAATTGCATGGCCATCGCGGCTGTGCGTGGCGGGTAATTAAATGCGTGCCGCTAGTAACGGACTTTATGGGAAGAGTGTATAATCCTGCGCTAATCGTCTCCCAGGCCAAATTGTAAGCAAGCTAAAATCTTTGGCAAAACGTGCCCTAGGGTAAATGTCGATAAAATGTGATATATAATATTATACATACATCGCATAATAAATAATGAATCATATCATGCAATCTGCCTCCCTGCTCCGCCCAGGGCTTTGGCTTCTGTGCCTGTTTTCTTTTCTTCGCCTCCGCAGGTGGGTTCCACTGAGGATTACTTTTTTTATTTGTATTTTATCTCATCTTTCGTCGGGGATGGTGGCAAAGTTCACCCAAGAACCGGCCTTAAACTGTATTCATTTCTATTTATAGCAGACAACATAAAGATAATAGTTGTTTGAATTATCTATGTGGATAATGTACTATGTCATCGCTGTCCACTGAGGCCTTGCGCGCCGCTATGTAGAGCACCGGCGAAACTTTGAAGGACGGCGAGATTCTGCACGAGAGCAGGTCTGGGGGAGCACGCCGCCCGCGCCTCACGCTGAACGACTTAGTATGTTTGAAAGAGTGACCCTTGAATACCTCGAGAAATAGACCTTCGGGGCAGCTAGGGGTGTTCAATATGACTGGCATTTAAGAGCTTGGTGCTGTGCCGAGCTGTTAGTAGGAAAGCGGCGGCATCACCCTGGAATCTGCTCGTACGGGTATCCGTAAGCATACAGTTTTTCAAAATACCAGTAAACGGCGGTAGAGAAGGCGCAATTTGACTTTTCCTTCCACGTCAAGAGCCCCTCCCCCGGGAAGGGGTTGCCGCGTTCGCGCCTTCGTTTGGCGATCACCTGTCGATATGAGCTTCTCCATGGCGCCCGCCAGCGCAGGGGCGCCTCAGCCCACACAGCTCCGCGTGTCCTGCGGCACGTGCAAGGCAGTCATAAACGGTGATGCGCGCGGCCTTGACGATCGCTCCCGTTTCTTGGACCTACCGAGCCGCCTAAGGAATGTCTGAATATCGGCAATTTCGAAATAGTTCCCATAAAAACTCGCACTAACAGTCAGGAACGAATTCTTTGTTGTATCATGTTCGAAATTATACCCTGTGATCACCAGCATAGCTGTCTTACTACGGCTGCTGCTGCGACCCGCGTTTACCGAGCGGCGTTGCGTTTATATCGACAGTAGTTCGCCTCGACGACAGCTGGCACGTCCGCTATGTTAGCACTGTTAGCACGCATCCGAAACTAAGTTAGTGCGGCTGTGCGTGTTTTTGGCGATGTCGACAGTGCCCAACTCGCTTATGCCGAGGCTGCTGGCCTCGGGCGTGTTTTCGTGCCCGGGCTGCCAACGCGCCCAGGCAGTGACGTTGCCTCAGGACTGGGCGGACCCGGTGTGGGCGCACCTGGGGATGCTGTCCTCCCTAAAAATTGTGGACCCAAAGATGCTGATGAAGATGAAGAAGGTGCAGGTGAGGGCGACACCAAATACAGGGTGCCTAGTTGTCTCAGAATGCGTCATTCAGGTGGCACTTGCGGTGTCATTCGATTGCCATTTTCTCATTCGCTGGTGATGAGCATTGCGGTGGGGCTGCAGGCACAGACGCCGCAGGTGATGCAGGTCGCCACTCCGTTTCTCAATGCGCAAGCAGCGGGGAATCCGCTGGCAGCTAAGCGGGCGGAGAACTCCCCCAGTAAGGTGCAGCAGGTGAGGATGAATGCGGCCTTGTGTGACCTGGTGTCTACGACGATGTTCACGGGAGAATTAGGGGGGGAAGGGGGGGGGCTAAGGTCGTGGGACAGGGCGTTGGCATGCAGCTAGCTGAGCTGTTAACGGTTGTAGGAGGATGAGGAACACACGCTGGAAATGGAGGCTGAGCTGGAGGAGCACCATGTGGAGAGCAGCGCTTTCACGGTATTTGCCCCATTTGGAGTGAAGCACAGATGCGTAACGGCGCCGCATCTTATGATACTCCACTCCCAGCCCTACTCACCGCTGTCGTGCAGTATATGGTGACGTATGTGTGCCATGTCATGCAAGCATGTCGCTAATCTAACAGTAATGTTGAATCCCATACCGGCTTGCCTCGACCTGACAGAACTATAAACCCAAGAAGCTGTCAATTGGGTGCGCCCACCCTGATCCTGTGGTGGAGACTGCATCACTCGCCTCTGTGGATCCGCCAGACATCACGTACACCCTGGAGAACCAGGTGCGGGCGGCACAACTGCATAGGAAGTGGACTGATTGGGATGGGGTTGGGGTTGGAGGGCCGTTGGGGGAAGAGTGAGGGTTGCAAGCTGAGTGACCTGCACTGCACCGCTTAAGGGGATGGTGGAGTTGGAGAAGCTGTCAGCGCTGCAGCTTGAGGCAATTGTGTACGCCTGCCAACGCCACGAGCAATTCCTACCTGATGGGAACCGGGCGGGTTTCTTCATTGGGGATGGCGCTGGTGTTGGCAAGGTGCGCCCCCTTTTCATACAAACCGCATTTTGTGGAGGCAGCAGGAGCTGAAGAATAGCTATACCTGTTGTGAAGGGGCGTGTGCTGATGTGCCTATCTTGTGCGGTATGCTATTAGGGTCGTACGCTAGCGGGGCTGCTGATGGAGAACTGGGCATGTGGGCGGAAAAAGCACGTGTGGGTGACCACGAGCAATGACTTGAAAGTCGATGCTCGCCGTGACTTGGATGACGTGGACGGTGATGAGGTGCAGGTGCGTCGGCTTGGTGGCCAGGTTTTGTTGGCTTTAATTACCGACATGACTTACTGGTATGTGTGACTAACCGGAAAGGTCGCCCTTACCCGCCTTGTTCTGTTCTTGTACCAGATTTATCCGCTGAACAAGCAGCCCTATGGTAGCCTCGCCTGCAAGAGCGGTCCCAACATCACGCAAGGAGTCATCTTCTCCACCTATGCCTCACTGATTGCGCAGTCCGACCAGGTACGCGAGCCGTTTCGGCATGTGGCATGAGGAGACACACCCTAGTTACCGCCTCCTCTCCCTATCGCTGCAGGAGCTGATGCTGCTGTACTGTTCCTACTGCAATGCAGAAACGCACTCGGCTGAAGCAGGTTGTGGACTGGTGTGGGGAAGACTTCGACGGTCTTATCCTTTTTGACGAATGTCACAAGGCCAAAAACCTGGTTAGTGCCCAGCGCGTACCGATTTTCTCCTAGCCGTTAACACAGCTAGCGGGTTTTTTGGTGGGGTGGGCGTGCGTTGAACACCTCCTTGGCTCCCGTTTCCTGCCCAGGTGCCAGACAAAGGGAAAGGAGCTGCCGGGGGTGCCACTCGCACGGGCATGGCGGTGAAGCAGCTGCAGGAGTTGCTACCGAAGGCGAGGGTGGTTTATTGCAGCGCCACGGGCGCCTCTGAGCCGCGACACTTAGGGTACATGATCCGTTTGGGGTTGTGGGGCGAAGGCAATCTCTCCTTCACCTCCTTCAAAGAGTTTTTGGACGGGCTGGGCAGCCGGGGGATGGCAGCCCTGGAGCTGGTGGCGATGGACATGAAGGCGCGCGGGATGTATGTGTCGCGCTCGCTCAGCTACGCGAATTGTACCTTTGACACTTTACAGACAGAACTTGAGCCTACTTTTCGGGAGACATATAACATGTATGTCCCCCCCCCCCCCTTCAGTCATACGCGTGCACACACACACAGACACACACACAGACACACACACACACACGCACAGTTGACACGCACACAAACGCATACACACACGCGCACACACATACACACACATACAGCGTTATGTGTGCGCATTCATACACATGTGTACACCAACATAAACACACAGAGACGCGCGCACGTGGGAACAATCACGCACACACCCACACAAACACCCCCCCCCCCCCCCCCCCCCCCCACACACACACACATAGCAGCATGCTCACACGCGCACACGCACGCACACGCGCGCGCATACACACACACACACACATGCATGCACGCACGCACACACAATGAATCCTATTCTTGTTTTAGCTTTGCCACACTCGCGCTTGCGTCTTATCCGACTGGGCTTCATGCGGGTACCTGCGTGGACTAGGTCTGCCGCACTTTGGGGAAAATTGCGGGAGGAGTTTATGGCTGCGGAAGCAACCGGTGGGAACACAGGGACGCGGCTGTGGCGTACATTCTGGGCGGCGCACCAGCGTTTCTTTCGCGGCATGTGTATGAGCGCAAAGGTAAGGACGGCCCGCATCTTGCGCCAATTGGCGGCAGCGGCGGCGGCCTGCTCCCTGTGTTGGCGACTGTTGGTGATGTTGTTGGTGGCGGTTTCCACGCGCAGGTACCGGCGGTGGTGGTGAAAGCGAAGGAGATGTTGGAGGCGGGGCACTGCGTTGTTATCGGCCTGCAGTCGACGGGGGAGTCGGCGGCTGCCGGGGCGATGGCAGACAAGGGTGTAGACCTGGATGATTTTGTGTCTGGGCCTCGCGAGACGCTATTGAAGCTGATCGATGAGTACTACCCACTCCCACCCCACCCGGATGCACGGGTGTCTGATGCATTGCCTGAGCTGAAGGAGCTCAACTCCAAGGTTTTGGAGGCTGGCCTCGGAAGGGTGGACGAGAACGGGAAGCGGCGGTCCACCCGGACGCAGGATACGTCTGTGCGCTACAATACCAAGACGCGGGTCACACCTGACAGCGAGTCCTCAGACCCAGACAGCAGTGAAGATGATTCGGATGAGGAGAGCAGTGAGAGCGGCGACTCTGCTAGCAGCTCAGTGGTAAGAGGGAGAGAGAGGCGAAGTTCGCTGTGCTTGGTGGTTCTATGATTGGCGTGGCTGTGTGTGTAAGCCTGTCTCTGCGGTTGTCTGTGTGTTGCCAGGAGGAAGATAGCGATGAGGAGGGGGAGACATCCGGTGGCGATTCCCCCATTGTGGTTGACGGAAGTGGTGGTGACTCGCGTGAGGGCTCGGCGAAAGCCAAGCGGCAAAAGTCGACGAGTGGGTCGGCAGAGGAGGAGGGAGGGGCGGGCGCTGACAGGGAGGGAAGGGAGAGTGGGGACGGGGAGCCTGAAGTTGAAGAGTTGGAGATCAAGAAGGCAGGGGAGAGTGGTTTGAGGGATGAGAAGCAGGCGAACAGCATAAAGCAGGTCCCCATTCAGAAGTCAGCTGCGAATCGAGCGCTATATGCTGCTGCCTTGGAAAAATACGAAGCTTCTAAGAAAATGCAGGTGGGTCTGGGTGGGGAGGGGCTGCATGTACATGTGTGTTTCATCCTGCGTACGCACAGTGCTTTATAAGATGGTTGATTGGAGGGGGCGGGTGCGCCGGTCCGGGTTGTGCAGATGGCGCTGCGTGAGGCGGTTAACATGATCCAGCTGCCGCCCAACCCGCTGGATGAGCTCATTGACTGTCTGGGCGGGACCAGCAAGGTGGCAGAGATGACAGGAAGGAAGGGGCGTTATATTCGGCAGAAGAATGGTGCGTGGCCCGGGTGTTCGTCTTCCTGCCATCTGTCGCTGTTGCATTAAGGAGAGAGGGGGTCGAGCGCATGCGCGTTTTTGGGCGGGCGGCGTTCAGGTGGCATCAAGTTCGAGGCGCGAAATGCGAGCGGCGTGCCTGGCGCCTCTCTGGAGCTGATCAACGTGGCAGAACGGGAGCTGTTTCAGAAGGGAAAGAAGCTGGTGGCGGTTATTTCGGAGGCCGCCTCAGCAGGGATCAGCCTGCACGCGGATCGAAGGGTGAAGAATAAGGCGAGCCACGCCAATCCCTTTCTTACTTTTTTCCCTGTCTTTGCTTGCACCCTGAAAAAAACCCATGGGGATCCGTATTACAATGTGAACAGCCCTCATTGCCTCGTTATTGTGGTTGATGTTGATGTTGATGTTGTTATAGATATTGTTGTTAGTGTTGTTGTTGATATTGTTGTTAGTGTTGATGCTGTTTCATGTGCTGTTGTTGATGTTGTTACTGAGAATGTTGCCCCGTCATTTCAACAGCGCCGGCGCATCCACTTCACGCTGGAGCTGCCCTGGTCTGCGGACAAGGCGATCCAGCAATTTGGCCGCAGCCACCGTTCCAATGAGGTGACGGGGCCGCAGTACTACCTCTGCTTCACTCGCCTCGGCGGCGAGCGCCGGTTTGCAGCCGCAGTCTCTCGCCGGCTAGCCACTCTAGGCGCATTAACGCAGGTAAGCGAGCGCAGCATGCCGCCGTGGCAACGCAAGCCGCCGCATACGAGCCTCCGATAACATATTACTTTACCCCTTTTGCAGACTTTGTTTCATACAAACGCTTATTTTTGGCACCCGTGCTGTAACATAAATGGGGTTTAATGTGACTTGAATGTGGAGCTTTTACCACTACCGCAACTGCAACCACCACTACCGCAACTGCCAGTCAACTTGTGAAGGTAGTGAATTATTGTTATCGCCCAGTTGGTCATGCGCAGGTAATTGGGATGATGTGTATGGAGTTGGGGACAATTAAGTGAAACAGCATTCCAAGCAGTATGTTCACAGTCCAAAGCGGGTGAAGTTCAGCCTGAGGTCGGGTTTGTGGCCTGACTGGCGGCTGTGTTTGCCGCAGGGTGACCGCCGGGCTGGGCCTTCCCTGGGAGAGTACAACTACGAGTCGGAATGGGGCCGCACTGCGCTGTCGCTCATGTACGCGGCGCTATTGGGGGAAAAGCACCTGCCGATGATGCCGCAGCCCTGCCGCGCGCCGGTTGGCGAGGAGGGCGGTAAGCCGGAAATGACTCTCGACCACTTCGGCTCCCTCATGCGCTTCCACCTGCTGGACGTGGGCATCATGCTGCCGCGCTCAAGCTCGCTGGCAATCCTCAGGTAATGCCATTCGACGCGTCGCAACAAGGTAGTAATGCATAGCAGGCAAACCAATTCATTTTCTTAGGCATCTCATCAGTAAAGTAGCTGCTGTATATGAGTGTGAAGGCTGTGGACGATTTTATTGGGGAGCTTTGGCACATGGGCAGACCACCGTGCGTTCGGTAACCACAAACACACACATACACACACACACACACACACACACACACACACACACACACACACACACACACACACACACACAGACGCGCTCACTCGTGCACATCTACCCTTTTCGAGCAGGAGAACCTTGGCCTCCGGCCTCGCGTCAATGGAGTCTGTGCGCATGGCTGAGCAGGACCGCACCAGCGTCCCCCGCTTCCTCAATCGTCTACTTGGCCTCCGCCCGGATGCCCAAAAATACCTGTTTGACCTCTTTCAGGTAGGAAAGTCTCCCCTCCCCTCCCCTCCGCTCCTCCACCCCCCCCCCCACACACACACACACACACACGCACACACACGCACGCACGCACGCACGTACACACACACCCAGTCACGCACCAACCCACCCCACCCTACGCACATACGCGCTCACACACAGACACACACACACACACACACACACACACACACACACGCGCGCGCGCGCATACACTCATGCACGTGCGCACGCCCGCACACGCACTCGCAAAACTATATAGGATACTTGCTGCACTGTCTATGCATATTCAAACAAATTGGGAAATGCACTCCGGCAACCGTGGACCCAGTAATATTTGATATGGACAGCTGAAAACTCCTCAGTGTGCTTATGATTTTTCAAGTCGTACGTGTTACCAATTTTGGAGTCTCTGGAGTCAGGCTTGTCACTGATGTGCTGCTGCGCTGCTGTGGGCAGGACGTGCTGGACACTGTGATTGCCAAAGCCAAGCGTGAAGGTACATTCGATGACGGGATTGTAGATGTGAAAGGGGATGTCTGCTTGATGGGGAAGCCTTCTTGGGTGTACATTGATCTCTTCACCAAGGTGCGGTTCGAAAGACATAGCTCCGATACTGTCTCACTCACTCTTCTTGGCTTTGACAGCTCGAAGTTTGGACATTTGTGTTTGTGTGTGTGTGTGTGTGTGTGTGTGTTTCTGTGTCTGTGTGTGTCTCTGTGTGTGTGTGTCTGTGTGTGTGTGTGTCTGCATGTGTGCGTTTGTGTGTGTGTGTTAAGTGGGGGTTGAGGGGCTATATATCTGACACCTCTGCACTATAGGCGGCTACGCTGCACGATGTGCTTCAGGTGGACCGTGGGGTGTCATGGGAAAAGGCTAACCGCATGTTGGATCTCAACTTGTCCTCCGCTGTGGAGGTAACGTAACGCCGTGTGCTATCCAACCCCCCCCTCAAAATTGCCTACACACCATCATGATATGATACGAGGGTGTGTTTGATGTTTTCCATTGTTTACTCTCCAACTTTACGACCGGCACTCTGATATGAAATCGCGTAGTGGCAGCGTTTCATCTTTGTATGCATACAATGTGTGTTTCCTTTCGGCGCGGCGACACCAGTTAACCATATTACGCAGTAATTCTTCTTCCTGCACGTGGGCTGGTGCAAGGCGGGGCAGCTATCGTGTTATGCTTTCGTTTTTGGTGAAGAAGTGCTTGTAAACCACTTTTTGTTTGGTTGTGTGCAGTTGGAGCAATATGGCCGCAATCACCAGGCAGAAGTGGTGTCACAGAATAACGTGGTCGTGGAGAAGGTTAGTGTTGCGAGGAGTAGGCCTAGTCGTAGGAGGGGGAAAGAGGTGCAGGCTCAAGAGAAGGCAAAAGAGGAGGGGGATGGGGAAGAGGCGGCGGGGGCGTCAAAGGGGGAAGCCCCTCCGAACGGGTTCTATCGGTCGAAGAAGAAGGGCAGGGAGGGGCAGTACTTTGTGCTGCTGGCAATGCGGAGCTCGGCGCGGCAGGGCGACAGGATGCGCATCACCCGCCCCGCGGTGGGCACCTTCAGCAAGGACATGGCTGGCAGCGTGCTCACCTCCAGGTCAGCGCCACCCTCAGCGCGTCATTTAAACAAAAAAGCAAAAAGATAGATTTATGCCACCTGCAGCTCTCCCAGTCAATCGCCAACTGTTTAATTAGCTATGGCCTGTCCTTACAAGCATTTACGTCAGTCGTGTTAATTATGTGTGTATATATGTGTGTGTGTGTCTGTGCGTACGAGTGCGTGTGCATGTGCATTTATGTATTTATCTATGTGTGCCGTGTGTGTGTGTGACTGAGTGTCTGCATTTGTATGTGCAAGTGTGCAAGTGTGCAACTATGTTTGCGTGTAAGTGTGTGTCAGCATTTGTATGTGCAAGTGAAACTATGTTTGCTCGTGTGTTTGTGTGTGTGTGTGGTGGGGTGAGTGAGTATGTTCGATCGTGTTGAGTTTTTCGTGCTGATATTTGTGTGTGGCGGGGTGGGCGCGTGCTTGTGTGGCGTTTTGTCACAAATATGACATATGGTTTTTAGTGATAGTAGGGTCGGTATGTGCTTTGCGATGCTGATATGGTTGTGTTCATACGACAGGTATGAGCGGGTGGAAGGCGATGAGGCGCGCAGGCTGTGGAACGAGCTGTACACCAGTTCGTTCGGGAAGCGGGTGAAGCAGCTCCACCTCCTGCGCGGCCTCATCCTGCCGGTGTGGGGTGTGGTCGAGACGGCGCTCCTGCGGTCGCGAACGAGTCTGGCCAGCGCCAAGGTGAAGGTCATTCGGGTGCTAGTGAAGCCGTCTGGCGAAGGGGAAGGGGAGGAGGAGGGTGGCGAGCGAGGTGGCGCAGGTGAAGTGGAGCAGCGGTTGGTTGGAATTCTAGTTCCGGATGGGGTATTGCCTTTCGTGTTAGAGGGACTCAAACGGCAACAGGAGACCGCGCAGCAGGCGTATGTGGTCACGGTGGCCAAGCAAGCTCAAATAGAGCGAGACAGGGTAGCTGCGGAGGCGCAAGAGGCGGCAGCGAGGCTGAAGAAAGCGAGTGCTGTGGCCAAGGAAAGGAAGGGGCGACTGAAAAAGCGGAAGATCTCAGAGGACAGCAAGGAGGAGGAGGATAGCGATGAAGAAGGTGAGGAGGAGAGCGAGGGAGGCGATGTTGGGAGGGGGAGGAAGAGGGGACTGCGGAGTGCGGGCGTGGGTGTGATGAACAGTGTACGGACTCGGCCGGTACGGCGAGTGAGGGGAGACAGGGGGGTGGCGGGGGAGGAAGGAGGCAGCTTCAACAGGGAGATCGGCACTTCTGAGGAAGAGGTGGAGGATGAGGACGGGGAAAGTGATGATGGTGAGGAGATCGAAGGCGCGATGGGGCGACGGGTAGGACGGAGGCGGTTGGGGCGGTCATGTAGCGGCGGTGGGGCGGGTGTGGCATCACGAGGCATTCCAAGTCGCGGGTCTCGCGGGAGGCAGGGAGCTGCGGTGGATGATGGCAGCAGCTCGGGGGAAGAGGGGAACAACAAGGGGGGGCGTCAAGTGAGGCGGAAGGTGAGAGAGGAGGAGGTGGTGAAGGGACAAGAGGTGGGGGTGAGGGGGGCGTCTCGTCCGTTGCGAAGCAGGCAAGTGAAGCGGCAGCAGCAGGTACTGGACAATGGGGGGAGCGGTGAGGATGAAGAGGAGGAGGAGGAGGATGGTGGGAGTGATGGGTCAGGTGGTGTTGGAAGGGGGGCTGTAGCAAAGGCGCCTCCGCGGAAGGGCCGCGGACGGTCTAGTAGGCGCAAGGGGTGATGGAGTGTGTATAGGCGTGATTGG
Source organism: Tetraselmis chui (assembly GCA_026401115.1). Taxonomy (NCBI): domain Eukaryota; kingdom Viridiplantae; phylum Chlorophyta; class Chlorodendrophyceae; order Chlorodendrales; family Chlorodendraceae; genus Tetraselmis; species Tetraselmis chui. The sequence goes on along the minus strand of JAPMLY010000260.1, from coordinate 85,602 downwards.
TGACAGCGCGAGTGTAGTGGGGCAGTGCGGTTTGGAGGCATAGTTCTCGCTGGGTTGTAGTCGCTGTTTTAAGAAGCCTGGTGTCAAAAACATGGTGGCGCGCGTGCGGTGGATGTTCCCGCTCTGAAAGCTGAGTGGTGTATCCAATTCTTAGGCTATTTGGCAAGCTTCCCATCAAATTGTCCCCATCACTTGTGTGTCACTACTTATTTTATTCTTCAGCAACGCAAAGCACATATAGGCTCTCATGCCACATGATCTCGATTCACGAGGTGTGAGGTCACGAGATCGAATCCCGCTCTGGGGGATACATCTCTTGTCAAGGCGGGTGGACCATTTGCGCAAGTTATGCGACTCTTGCCACGCGGTGGATAAGGGGAGGGAAGTGTCGCGGGAACAATCTTGTTAGATGTGAGAGGAACATACACTACGTATGTGACATATAATATACGACGAGATACCAATCCTCGACATCTGGTCCCACCGTGCTTTCAGCTTGAGCACCAAGAAGCAAACTCTCATTGTATTATAGGATAGTATCTGTGCTACTAGCTGAATTCCGTACTCTCCGAGGAAGTTCTTCACCCGGGTTTGGCAGGGTTCATATGTGTTAGCGTTGTAGCATACCATTCTCGCATCGCTTGCTAGTATACACTGAGATTTTGTAAGCGTCAGTATGCGGTTATGAAGGGACTATGGGCCAGACGACCTGATGGCGCGGGTCCTCGGCTAGACAGTGAAACGGGCGCCAAGCGTGTATAATATCTATGGTCGTGGTATAATGAGGATTGGGAAGCGAATGCACCATTAGTTTATGTCGCTGTAAGTAAACGATATTGTAGACCAATTCAGTTTTTATATATTTGTTGAGGTGTTATTAATACGGGCGAAGGTCCCCGTTGTTACGGGTACTAGTACCCTAGGAGCCCCTTTTGGCGATGGACTTCTCGATGATGGATGGCCCCCTGGCATCTAACAATGAGAATTATGTTCATTATTGGCTACAAGACACCGTGGAGGTCCATGATCTCCTTTTGGACGAGATCGTTTGCTTTGCTTTGTCGACTTCGGAGGAGCACATGCGGCTTTTTGCTTGATGATCACATGTGCGGGCGTACACATGCTCGATAAACTAAATCGTGCTAAGCGCAATCTTTCTGTGCTCGCGGAGTTTGGGGGGATCAATGTACCGTCCCTCGAGCTCGACGTTGAACATGCTCACTATATGCTTCATTCATTGCGACCCTCGCCAACATGATTACTTACTATCAAGTCGTTAGGTCCTATGCACGCTTTTATCCGGCAGGAACTATTGCATGTTGCTGCTTGTACTTTACCGTGGGCGGTCCAATTGCGCAATTCGTATGATACGATCTCCAGTAAGGGCGGGGTTTCGGAATCGGAACTCGTGGTGTTGAATAGCACACTAAATTAAGACCTTTCCGATTATGTTGGGCCCAATGTCGAGTTGGTGGTATATCCGGTTCTTAATTAACACAGCGGTGGCGCCCGCTACCTAGTTTACTTGCATACAACTTTCGACTCCCGATGCCCTCGCTCGCTTGGGAGATAATGGGGGCCACATCCAACGGGGCGTTTCGCGCTTTCTTCGTGCCCGGGCCTACTTCGACCTCTTGGCGCTTTGCATATCTTCCCCACCGGACTATATGAGGGTGACTTTTGGTACGGGTCGCGGGGCTTTGGCTCTGTTTTTCGCTTCACGTGAGTCTTGTTTCAAGGTGCCATCCGATTGCTATACGATGGCAACGCACCGGGTTTTGGGCCTCACTGCGGAGCGCGCCTTTCATGCTTGGAAGTGCCCACGGTGCAATGAGGCACCTTCCGAGTCTCGTGGGTCCGGAACCTCGTCGACGGTATCGGGCATGTCTATGTCGGATGAGCGCTCCGGAACTGCTATTATTATGCCTATGGACCACATCCCCCGGTGCCCGTGCTCTTAGCACGCCATTTAGCTCCACGATCGGATTGTCCACATGCTTGAAGAGTTCATGCTTGAATTCGGGCTACTAAGGGGCGGGACATGCGGTTGGAGGTCCGCCTTATCCGGTCGGGGGTTTATCAAGATCGACCTGGAGATATGGTTTGGTTAGACTTCATGGCTCTACATCGTCATCTTGTTGTTGATGTGATGGTCACAAGTGCTCGTATGAACACCAATGTTCTTCAAATAGGTGCTCGTCTCCCACTACCGGGAAGTCTTGCATTGGGAGCCGAGCAAGGCAAACTTTATGCGGACCTCCACACTTCAGCTTTGCTTGGCACACTTTCGGTCCATTCCGTCAATGGATGCTACCCCTTCGCCATGGAAGATGGGGGCCGATTGGCGCCTATGGCGGCTGAGTTCGTTGATCGCATGGCTTTTTGGTGGCAGTTCGTCGCTTCCCTCGCATTGGTGTTGCAGACTCGCGTTCATTGCGTTATGATAGTTATGTCCGCATGCAACATTTCGTACGTCGATCTACTTATGTTCCCTTCCGACGTTTTTGAGGGATGTGCGGCGAGAATGCATGCAACGCCTTTTTGCTGTTCTTCATGGTACTTTGGGTTCCTATCTTCCCGACGCTATGCAAGAGGGCGGTGTTGATGCTGATTTGGCATGCCTTCCTGTTCCTCGGGCTTGGGCATGTGGGGGTTTTCTCTCTTTCCTCCTTTTTGCTTGGTGTTTTTCATTTGAAAAGAAAAATGTAATTTTAATCTAATACATGGGTTATACGCAGAAAGCACATTTCATATGTGGCAATTTTTTTTCCGAATAATAATTAATTCCCTTCAAGAAAAAACAGTGAAAACCACCAAGAAAATGATAATAGACCCCCCCCCCCCCCCCCCCCCCCCCCCACACACACACACACACACGCACAAGTTCAACCCCGGGGTAGAGGAACGTGGCGATTTTCAAACTTTATATGTGGCAATGGGTTGCCCCTTCGGATAACGAAATTGATCTATGGGCAACAATAAGGTAATAATATCGCGGCAGTAGATTCTTTATGGATAACATTATGCTTAAACAGTTATCTAAACTTAATTATCATAATATTGCGATAAGAACGACCGATCGATTAGCAGGGAATACCTACGTGATGGTGAGAATATTATCACTGGAATTCATATTAGCACGATACATGCCGGATTATCCATCATGTGGCTGTGCTAGGAGGAGTTCATGTCCGCACTTCAAATCCCAGTAGATAGTCTTTATGCTTTTTGCTTGGTTGTTATTTCCAGCAATTTTTTCTAAGAAGTTATTGAACTAGTAGATAACAGGGGGTCTGCAGGCATGCAGTTATTGCACTTGTAGCTTGGTCGATATTCAAGGAAAATGAATTACAAGAAGAACAACATGAGCACGGACATGGAAAATGGGAGGGGAAAGACGATATTCCAGGACGTCGAAGACTTAAAATCTTTCTGGCCAGTGGCTTGACATGCATTGTGGTATTCAGGCGAAATACATAGGAGATTTCAACTATGATTGTTTACAAGAAAGAAAAATCATCAGCAATGATCGGACTTAAAAATGAACCAACCTCTCCATATTCAATGCCCACGTTCCTGTGGTGCTTCTCATAATCAAAATCCATATTAAATTTCGAAACGATATATAAAGAAACGCGAATTGTTCTCTCCGTATTTTTTTGACACCGAGCCGTTTTTTATTTTTATTTTTTGTGCCCGCTTCGCTGTCTTCGGACAGAATCGGCACCGTTCAGAGACAATATTACGGTGGCATTTATTGGCTGTTTTACTGTCATAAACGGCTGCTGAACTGGACAAACATGCACAAAACAATCGCGCGCGCGTTTGCGGCACTGATGACGGATGTACTGGTACCAATTCACGTGGACCAATTCCAAGAAGAATCCATGTACTGGCCGCAGTTTTGCCCCGGCGCTTTCTTTGCCACGACATCCACTAAAAATGCTGAAATACTGTCAAATGCACGTGGTACAGCTGTGCCAGGAGTTCCAACTACTGTACCGCTGATTCTTCCCCTTTATTCTCCCTTATTCCACTGATACTGCTGGTGGATTCCACTGCTGCTTTCTTTGTAATAAATTACTGTGATGATCCAAATACTGCTTCAGCCTTCACCTCTGATGCCGGTGGACTTTAATACAGATATGCCAAATGGCGAGTGTGCCAGGTGTCGTTGATGCTCCCCCTGTCGTTTGCCAACCTGTAAATGCTGTTGCGATTCTGGCTTTCCGGGGTTTCCTTCCAGCGATTCCTGCTTTAAGGCCCGCGACGCAGCACAGCAAACTTGCAGGCGGTGTGTACTTAAATTTATGAACCCCTTTGAACCAAAAAATGTTGGCGCTCATCTCTTCTGTCAGCGCTAACTGTTCGGCGATCGAAAGTGATGTGGGATCGAAACTGGTGGATCAAACAGGATAAGCAGTCGCAAATTTCAGGGCTTTCTTTGTGGGCTTTCCCCGTTTGGCCGCGGCCCGGCCCGTGCATGCTGCTGCATACGCTCAAAATTATGCCGCATGTCGCCAAATGTAAGCAGGGTGCGCTAAAAAGAGAATGAAAAGGGTGCGCTAAACTACTCGAAACATTGGTGTCGTATGTTGTTGTATGGATGTAATCATTGTGCATGCGTAATCATATCGGCGGCGGCGGAGACAGATAGGTCGCTTTTAATTACGTAGAATACGGACTGCGCAGCAACGGACAAACTGTCACCGCTACGTTGTTTCGACACTACATCAATTAATTTTTCAGAGCAGTCTGCGACAGGTACTAATCCCTGGTTAGTAACAAAGTTTTGTAAGTAAAGCTGTATAAGAACTGTTACGTTCTACTTTCGGTCGTATACAATTGCAAAACGGAATAAATTTCCAAATGCCAGCGCATGCATCGAGGGAAACGCAACAAAACGTACCTCCGCAGGTCTTGGGACCTGGCGGTTCGGCGCACGCATCACAATTTAGGCTGGCGAGCGACCATTTCCGCGGATTAACATATACCGCACGACGCTCCGAGGGCCCCAGCAGTTCCACAGACACACACACACACAGAAACACACCAACAAAGGACGACTACAGCCTACGGCCGGGTTGCAACGCGGCAAGCATGTACAGTCATAGCGGAAGGTTGATGCGGAAGAGTGCGTCGGTGGATTCGCTGTCGTCTATGGACGGAAGCAAGCACACGGCTCCAGCAAAGCGCTTGCGCGCTCCCCGAGAGCAGCAGACGACAGCTGTCCAAGTCTATTGTGACAAATGCGCTCAAGACAACCACGACGAGTCTCACCTCTCAGCACATTCAACTCCTCACGGCAGCCCAAGTTTTCGGGGCATAGAGGCACACTACGCTGCCAGGGCAAGCTTATCTTCTGTTAGGCATCATTCCGAGTCCAGTCTGAGGTGGCCTGTCGAGTTGCAGCGGAAAGCGATGGGTGGCGTGGCTGCGCTCCTCCTCGCTGGCTCGGCCGCCGGGGACGCGGTACTGGACCCGGAGGTAGCCGCTATGTTGTCCTCTGGCCACGCCGACCTCCTTTCCGCAAAGGTAGCCTTCGTCTTCATGTCAGCAAGAATTCTGCCGCTTTTGCGGCTCTACTACCTGAGCCTTCGTTATCTGTCCACCAATTGTCCAATTGGCCGGATATATCAAAACACATTTTTTGTATTTTACAATTTACACCTGTCTCGCCTCTTTCGCCTCGGACTCGAGCGAATGTCACCAGTTCCATCAAACATATCATTTGGAACAGTGCGCGCGCCTGAGTGTAGTAGTTGCTTTAGTTTGCGATAACAACGCGATGACGCCAACTTTTTGCTGTGGGTCCAGACCTTATATTGGCATGGCATGTGTTTCTCCATCAAAATCCCACATTTGCTCAATTACGGCGGGCGCAGGTCATCGCAGCCCCATGAAAAATTATTTTCAGATCAGAGATCCCCTAGTCGACGCCATCCGGCGTGAACGTCAATTCCGACCCACTCCTTTCTTCCAGGCCTATTCTACTACGCCTGCGCTTCGTTAATCAATAGTATTGCGCCGTATTCTAATTCTAGACCGCTTATTACAGTCGCTGGCTTGTTTTATCGATATTTGCGCCGTGACGTATATTGGGTGTGCTACCGACATGCATAGGTGTGTGCACTGCCCGAGTCCGAAGCAGACGAGAAATCGTCCCGTAACAATGACCTATTTCGTCAATCCAGCCTCAAGCAGCTGAAGAAGCTCGAAATTATCCCAAACCGCAGTTTGGTCGAGTTTCTGGAGAACCGTGACAGTCGAGAGGCCAAGGAGGCGTCATGCCTGGCGGGGTCCAGTTTCGAGGAGGAAAGCCGCTCGCCAACGGCGCCAAGACAGGCGGTCGAGAACATCCGCAGGAGCGGCCCGGCTCGAGCCGTCGATTTTACTCTAGAGAAGGATATTGAACTACAGGCGTCACGCGAGCTAAGTGAGAAACTGACTGAACGCGACGGCAGCCGGCGGAGTAGCAGCCTGGACATCCGCAAGCGAAGCCGTGTCTTGTTTCCATCTCGCGCGCGCTCGAGGCGAAGTTTACGCCGGCCAGCATCTGCTGACGCCTGTTCAGGAGACATCGAGACAAGTGGCCCTGAAGCTCACGGCAACATCAAGACTGCCTACTCCAATGACAAGGATGAAGGGGTTCCGACCATCCCCCGCTTCTTGCGTGTGGGGGCGGCTGGGGCCTCGTCGTGTCTTCCGGGCGCTGCTGGAATTTTAAATTCTAGACGCCGCAGCCACTCCAGCTGTTGAATTTTCATACTAGTAAAGACACAAAAAGGTACCAGGAAATAATACAGACGACCCGCTTCGATTCGAGGACAGCTTTTTTCTCCGCTTCGCCTGAACAAGGGCTGGCGTTTCCGACCTTAGGGAGGAGCCGGGTGATGAAAGTATAGCAAACTAGCGACAACTGGACTCGCCCGCCCTCGGCAACGCCGTCTTTGTTCGGAAGAAAGAAGAGGAACTGTCTGGAAGAGAGACACAGCTGTTCTTCCCCGCAGAGGAGTTGGTCCGTCCAATAACGAAAATAAACAATTCGCGGTATACGTACTCAATGAACAACAGCCACGTCGTAAAGCACATGGAAGAGGAGCAGCACGGCAAAGTGTTCTTAAGTAGCACTATGAAGGCGTTCCTTTAGCCTGCACAGGTTTCCAGTTTCCTGAAGTCAACTGTACATATACACAGCTCGACAGTAGTAGCGAGACCTCTCATTCATATTATTGGATTCCGGCGGCTATGTTGACGACCGAGCTTCGAGGGCGTCCGCACGGCAAAGGTGCTCGACGGTGCTAAGGTGCTTCGCCCTCGCTATCATCGTCAATCGCGCAGCTTCACAATGCGTAGCTGGGATATTTAGTTTAGGTTCACCACACAGACAGACAGATAGACAAGTCTTCCTGTTGTCCTTAGCAAATAAGAAGCGCAGACACTGAGGAACATTAGTAGTCTGCGCCGTATATGTGTGAGTAGTTAGCATGTACATGACAGGCCTGACACATGGCCGTCGTATGAACTAGATTGTGTAATGATGATTCTTGCTATGATGAATCCCGACGGCATCGGACTCTTTTTCAAAGGTTCACACTCCGACGCGGTCAGTGCTTCCACATAAATCAGAAGTCGACACAATCTCGTCGACGAGTCACAGGAGTGAGCATATAAGTATATCTCGCATTATCGCTCTCATCCTCGTCGGCGTTCTTAATTGCGGTTCGCTCTACTCTTACATGCTCATAGCTCCTTGGCGGTAGTTAATCCTATAATGTTGCCCTAGCTGAATAATCATGAATCGATCATGTTATATATTGACATTTTTTACGAGTTGCCATTCAGGTGCACCATAGCCAACTTGATCCCAGTAGGCGGGCCCATTCCGGCAGGCGGGTTGTACCCTGTCGCCCAGCCGACGGTGTACGACACGACGAGCTTGCAGCCGACCTGAATCATGGACGGGTAGTGGAAGCGCGCTCCCGGCATGAAGCCCAGCTCCAGGCGAGCAATATCTCGCCAAGTCACGCCGCGATCGGAGCTAAGGGCGACGAAGAGCAGAGAGCGCGCGCGTTTGGGCGCGCTGTGCTTTTTATGGTTATTATAAGCCAGCGCGATCTCTCCGTTGCTCAGCGCTATGGCCGCAACTTTTGAGTTGGGATTGGGCAGCCGCTGGTCCGTGATCTCGGGCGTTGACCATGTGAGACCGCCGTCGAAGGATCGCGACTGAAACCACCAAACATACAGCAGACATGGCATATATTAGTGCGCAGCAACTCGATACGCGAATACGACAAATGCGGTGCATGCGTTAGAGTGACGAGCGACTTGCTGAGATAGACGGGCGCCACACCTGGAAAATGCGGCCCAGCTCTGATCTGAACAGCTGCAACAGCTCTCCCCGGTCAAGCGGCACAATCGTGCCCTCGATCAACCAGGTCCCGTTCGTCTGTGGAGGCAGCGGAACAGCCGTGCGAGGCAGAGCTAAGTCAATAACATGGGTCAAAAAGAAGCGCAAACACCGTATATGTAAACTATGGCGACTTCATCGATGCTTTCACTGCCGCCCCTTTATTTTCTGCTACTCTGCGCATAATTTCTTCATTTCATGAGCAGGAACCCTTTCATCGGTACTCCAACAATCAGAGAATCAGCCGCGAATCATAATCGGGACAAAGAGGTCGGAAAAGAGGAAACGCCATCCGTCGCTTGTGAGCTTAGCAGTTCAGCAAAAAAGCATTCAAAGCTTCGGACAACGCCGAAATGTTTGCACTTCCATAAAAATGTAAGTATATTCCTACTATTTACTCATAGTGACCCCCGAACACACACACACACACACACACACACACACACACACACACACACACACACACACACACACACACACACACACACACGTTCATACACTCTGTCACAAACACACAAACACACACGCACACACACACACACACACACACACACACACACACACACACACACACACAGAGAGAGAGAGAGAGAGAGAGAGAGAGACGAGACAAAAAAATTGTGTATGTATTAATGGACGAAACGAATTGGAGAATGGAAGGACCGTACGCGACAGACCATCTAGAGCTTGCGATATGCTGACGGTTATATGATTATCAAGTAAGAGTGGAATACACAGAGTTCGGTCCCTGCAACACTCCATCGCAGGCAGGGCGCAGGCAGGGCGCGCGCCGACCTTGATGGGCGCGCTGGTCGTCCAGCTGGCGCCGTGGTCCCTGGAGATCAGCACGCCTGCCGAGTTCCCTGTCACATCGGCGCTGCAGGCCACAGCACACGCGACAGAAGAATGATCGCCTTGATACGCTCACACGCAGTCCGCCAAACTGGATGGCAGCCCAGCGCATGTCCCGAAATGGTTATCATCGAATTACCACCCATCAGCAACAATAATAATAATAATCAGAATAACAATCGAAATAATAAAAAACATTTATAGCACTAACGACAATGCCATAGAAATTTCCTGTAATCAACCTGCATGTTTGTCCATCTGTCTTACGTTCTGTCCCGCATAACAAATAATTATAATTATTACTTACATAAAAACCTTCCGTTAATAAAATGTCGATTGGATTCGGCCCTACGCATTCGGAAATCAGCTGTGGATGCAGAATCGACGACTTGTCAGGTTCAACTTGGTTGCTGAGCGATACATTTCATATCCTTCAAGTGCTGCGCAACGGAACGGGTGGATTCGTCTTTGACTACTGCTCACCGCATTGACGTGTGTTGTATTTGTAATAAAGTACTGATATTCAAAGACAAACACATTCCTAATTTTGACAAAAAATTATCAAAATGTACAAAACCAGCAAATAAAAGGTATTCAGGCGCACCACCAGGCTGACTTGCGATAAACACAGACGCATGCCATCCTCAGAGCACACGAGGGAAGAGCGTTAAACTGAAAAGGGGTGAGCGACACCTGGCGCAGCTCGACTCCCGCGGAAGCTCGCCCCAGAACGGCAGCAGCCAGTGCCCCCTGTCAGTGACGGCGGGAGAGTTGGCGGTGACGAAGGGGACGCCGCCGTGGGCGGCCTGACTCAGCAGTACCGCCGGGTTGCTCCATTCCTGGCCATCAGCGGAGCTGACCGCCAGGATGTCACCCCCAGGCGACCAGTGCAGCCCGGTGCTGGTGTTCTCCAGCTTACTGCACGTCTGGCTCTGACTGTAAAACATCCACACCCTCCCCTCCCCGTCACCCTCACCACCACCACCCCCGCTCTTATCCCAAAGCAGCGCGGGACCCCAAAACGGCCGCTCCCCCGCACTTCCCACCGTAGGCCCACCCACCAGACCCCCACCGCCCCTCTGCCAAGTATCCGCCGCCGTCTTGCCCCCCTACAACATCACACACAGGAAAAGGCAGGACCGAGGACCATTGGGCGACGGAATGATCCAAACGAGGCGATCTGGATGAATGAAACAAGAGGGGGAGCAGAAAGGGGGGGGGGGGGGGGGGGGGGGGGGGCACCTGCAGCCAGCCGTCGGATCGAACTTCTGCTCGTGCGTAGGGCGGCTTCTGCGATAGCAACGTAGCCAATTTTCCGTCAAGGCGTGAAGCACCAAACAAGCGCTGTTACGAGGAGCATTTGTGCATGCGTGTGTGTGTGTGTGTGTGTGTGTGTGTGTGTGTGTGTGTGTGTGGATGTCGGTGTATTTCCTATGGGTGGGTGTGTATCTGTGTCGATGTATCTTCATGTTTGTGAGTATATATGCATTTTCGTGTGTGTGTGTGTGCGTGCGCGCGCGTGTGTGTGTGTGTGTGTGTGTGTGTGTGTGTGCGTGTTTGTGTGTGCGTGTACAGGTTTGTGTCTAGGTTTATGTAAATACGCATGTGCGATTGTGCGTAAATGAGTGCGCATATAAGTGGGTGTTTGTAAATATGTCTTTGTCTGTGTGAGTGCGGGTGCGTCCGGGTTGTCGAAGTCGACCAACCTGCAAACTCAGCTTCCTCTTTCGGCCCCACTTCCGCCCCCCGAACTGAGACTCCGCCGTCATAAGATACTGCGTCGTTTCAGCCTCGTCGTTGGGAGACGCCTGCGCCGGCACAGCGCAACACCCATCATTGCTACTTCATAGCTCCACACTACACACATCGTCCTGTCCATCACCACTGCGACAGCAGCCGCGCGGGGACACTGTGATATCATTTAAGTGTAAGTAAGAGGAATGGGTGACGTACCTGCCACGCTGCGAATATAGTTTCGTTCGGTAACAGTGCTATTGACGACATATGAGTGTACCTGCAAGCAACACGTGAAAGTGGGACGGGTGACGGGCTGGTTTGTGGGTGTAAGGTGTTTGTTAAGGAGGGACCCGTGCACCAGGGGGGCTACTCGAAACTTGGAGCCTGGTCTGTGGGCTCACATCAAGGATTTCGTGTTCAAGTGAATCCAGGCAGACTCGGTGCATGAAGCGTGCCACACCCCTCGCCGCTGCACCTTCTTCCCCACTGGGAACTTTGTCTGCTTGCGACCCTTCAGGCAGGGCTCTGCGAAAAGCGTCGAGTAAGAGATCGGGACAAGATTTCAGTCGGCCGCGTGTGCGTGTATGTGTATGCGCGTGAATTTGAGTTTGTATAAATGCGTCTGTGCCTACATGTGTGCGTCTGCGTATGCAGGTGTTTAAATGGGTGTGCGTATGTGTGGGGCGTGTTTGTGAAAGGGTGTGTTCATGTGGATGTACGGATTCGTGTGAGTTGTTGTTTGTGCGTTTGTGACAGAGTCTATTTGTTCGTTCGTATGTGCCCGTGTGTGTATGTATATGTGAGTATGCATGCGTGTGCGTTTGTGAAAGAGTGTATTTATGTGTGTGTGTGTGTGTGTGTGTGTGTGCGTGTGTATACGTCTGCATGTGCGTGTGTGTGTGTGTACGTGCGACTGTATGTCTGTCTGCGTGTGTGTGTGTGTGAGAGAGAGTGTGTCTGTGCATGTGTTTGTCTATGCGTGTGAGTGAGAGTGAGTGTATGTGTGTATCGGTCTGCGTGGGTGTTCACGCGTGTGAGCGTGCATATGTTTTTGCGTACGTGCGAGTGTTAGTTTGCACGAGAGTGTACTTATGTGTGCGCGCGTGTGTGTGTGTGTGTGTGTGTGTGTGTGAGAGAGAGAGAGAGATAGAGAGAGTATGTGTGTGTGTGTGGGGGGGGGGGGGGGTGTGTGTGTATGTGTGTGAGTGAGAGTGAGTATGTGTGTGTGTGTGTGTGTGTGAGAGAGAGAGATAGAGAGAGTATGTGTGTGTGTGTGTGTGTGTGTGTGTGAGAGAGAGAGATAGAGAGAGTATGTGTGTGTGTGGGGGGGGGGGGGGGGGGGTGTATGTGTGTGAGTGAGGTGAGTATGTGTGTGTGTGTGTGTGTGTGTGTGTGTGTGTGTGTGTGTGTGAGAGAGAGAGAGATAGAGAGAGTATGTGTGTGTGTGTGTGTGTGTGTGTGTGAGAGAGAGATAGAGAGAGTATGTGTGTGTGTGGGGGGGGGGGGGGGGGGGTGTATGTGTGTGAGTGAGAGTGAGTATGTGTGTGTGTGTGTGTGTGTGTGTGTGTGTGTGTGTGTGTGTGTGTGTGTGTGTGTGTGTGTGTGTGTGTGTGTGTGTGTATGTGTGTTGGGGGAGGGGGGCAGGTCAGGTGGGTGGTGGGTGAAAGTGTAAAACGCACTTGTCGCTTCGGAGAACGCTGCGTTCTGAGGGGTGCAGGGCCGAGGGTACGGCATGATCTGCGGCACCAGCACCTGCGCGGTAGCGGTGGCCTGCAAGCGTGCACACGGTGGGTGGGTGTCTGAATAGCATAGACGGGATAAATTTGTCGAGAGTCGTTGACAAGGCTGATGACCTCGACGGGACGATTAAAAATGGCTGATGGCGGGAAAGTCGCACTGAGTATTGACGTACCGTAAAGTGGAACAGCAGGATCCCGGCCAAACAGTGCATCTCGCTCACAGCACTTCTGCACAGTACTAGTTGCTGCTTGGATGGAATGGCAGCAGACGTGACGATCGCTGTGGTCGCTCGCTGCTGATGCCGTCAAACGACGACGATATTTCGCGTAAGGCCCATGTCGGGGAGTTGACTGCCGGGGTGCGCCTGTTGACGATGCCGCTAAAAGGAAAGTGTTGATAGAGCAAGAGCATCTCCAGCGCGGTCACAAGAGCACCTGCGGCTACGTAGCATGGCAGCAATATGAGGCATAGAAGCAAGTTTGATTGGCGGCGTTAGGGCACAGCGGAAACTTGCATGGGTGGTCGCCTCGTCAGTGGTAAAAAAAAACAACCTGCGCGCCATCATATATATCATGGTGGAAATCAAACGGCATCGGCTCCAATGCTATCCTTGTAATCAATCTTTGATTTACGTAGCTTTATTTTATAATTGCGATTTAACAGAGAGCACTTTCTGCCTAGAATATATCATGGTGCTCCATACTACATTGTGGGTAAAAGACAACCCACAGGCTTGGCCTGGGAGTTAATGAGCGCAGACAGGGTTGGATAGATGATGGTTTTTGCGTGCGCATGATGATGGCGTGCGCAAAATGCAAGAAGTGCGAAGTGTGCGGGGTAGCTCCGGCACTTGAGGGAGCGGCCTAGCTCGTGTTGCAAGGGGGCATCGTCTAGATCGTTGAGCCAAAGGCGGTAAAGTTGGCCTGTGGTCATTGGCTTGCTGAGTAGAGGTGCGCGTGGCGCCGTGAATTTAACAAGAATACCAACCGCTAAATAAAAAAGGTGTATGGGTTTCGCAACGCAACGTATTGTAAACCTCTATATCTAAACCAATTAGACCATATACTCGAGACCCCGAGGGCACGCTTTACCGGTGAGTTCAAGCCTAAGGCCTTGGCAACCGGAATCAAGCGGTGAGGACGTGTCATGATGAGCTTGTCGAATAAACACCAAGCCACATGCGATGGAGACATGGTGGGGTCGATATTCCACCCTTCCGTGACAACACTATTCTTAGCCAACCCCCCATATACTCCACGGCGTGAAGGGGTGCGCCGATGCAGCTAGCGGAGGACGCGGCGCCTGCGCGTACGTTGTGCGATGTCCGCGTCAAGCCGTGCTAATAAGCTTGACATATAGTGTGTCGCCAACCCGCCAAGCGTTCTAGAATGGAAAAGCTCCATCTCACGGCGGGCGAGCTGTTGTTATCATATTCCACGCAACAACGAGATCGGCGGAGAAGGTACCAATCTATAAATTCGGCCATGAGGGGGCTTGCGTGAATAGGGATAGCGAGGACTAGCTAGTTTGTTGGCCGTGGCTTGTCGTTGGCCACCTTTCGCCTTACGAGTGAAGAGGCAGATGTGCCCCGGCGGCATGTCAACCGTGAGATATTCTATGAGGTAACGCCCCCGTGACTCAGCCATGCAAACGAAGGCATAGTTGACGCAGACAGCCAGAGCAACGCGGAACGCGGCGAGCGAAGCATAGGCGGAAGGTGACCAATCGGGGAAGTCGCACATCTTATCGACATAGCTAGCCATGTTGGGACGACACAGCTAGCGAGGTTGGGGCGACATAGCGAATCATATCTTGTCGGCATGGCGAGGTTGGGACAAGCTTGCTGGCCGTGGTATGTCGCTAGTCATTTTTCGCCTTACGAATAAAGAGGCAAATGTGTCCCGGCGGCAAGTCAACCGTAAAGTCGTCTGTGAGATAACGCAGCCATTATTCAGCCATTCACAAGAAGGCATAGGTGACGCACACAACCATTGCAACGCGGTTACGCGGAACGAAGCGAGCGAAGCATAGGCGAACGGTGGCCATTCGAGGAAGTCGCGCATCTTATCAATGTGGACGAGGATCTTGAGGGCCGGCGAGGTTAGAATGGCGACGCATGCCTCGGACGGCGTGAGCCGCGCATGTAGGATGCCGAGTCCGCGGTTGGCATAAGCTATTAACCAACAGTCGACAACAACAATTTATAGTTGGTGGTCGCGGAATTTTTTGTTAATGGCGATGTAGTACGGTTGGAGTGAGTCCGCTGAAATTGCTCCACGGAGCCCACGCACTCGACACCTCTACCAACTATTCCGCCCCGACCTCACCTCACACACATTCGAAGAAGAGGTCTACCACCTCCTATCCCGCCTACGCATGCACGCGCTCGGAAATCCACTAACCCACTCAAGAACAACACACGCAACCGCTGGGCCACGCGAGAGAACCTCTTCTCCGCCCTCCGGAACACATTTCACGCACAAGCGGACCTCTGCTCCAATCTCCTCAACAAATCTCTCTCCTCACACACCTACTACTCACTCTATCATGAAGACTATGTCTTCTCATCCACCGGTAGTAATGCCTCTCACACCTAGCACGGTACCGACATCGACAACCCGGAATACGTCCACGAATGCATCATGCTCCGCACCATGGAACACGCCATCACCAACGCTCACGCCACCTCTTCCCACTTTCCTTACACCACTACCCTAACCCTCCTTCGATAGGAACACACACCTTATCGCCACTCCAAACTCATCAACTCGCCTTACATGTCATCTTTACTAAGGCTCCGAATCAAAGATCGATTAATGATCAGTAATCGATGCATCGGCGTTTTTTGCAATTAATCAATTATCGATCTTAAAGCACTCCATTTATGAGATGCATTGATCTTTAAAGCTTGACTTATCAAATGCATCGATATTTAAAGGCTTGACTTATCAGATGCGTCGATATTTTAAGGCTTGACTTATCAGATGCACCAATCTTTAGTGCCACGATTTATCAGATGCTTAGATCTTTAGGCGGCGATTTATCAGATGCAGCGATCTTTAGTGCAGCGATTTATCAGATGCAGCGATCTTTAGTGCAGCGATTTATCAGATGCACCGATATTTTGGCCGGGATTTATCAGATGCGTCGATATTTATTTATCTTTTCTACTGTTGATTCATTCTTGTATCCCGCGCGCGAGCTTAATTCGAATAATAATTATTAGCTTTATATCTGCATTAATAACTATATAAAAAATATAGCATAAGAGTGAGAATTGATACTTTACACAAAAAAACAAATGTTTTTATGTAATCGAAATGGAAATAAGGATATTTAGAAGGCGCTCAAGCAGAATTGCATTATCAGTACTACACTTAGAATAAAATGCATCTATGGCCACCGTTGGTTCCTTGATATATCAACGGCCAACATAAGACGAAAAAGGGTTCATGGATTGACCAATCAGCAACTCGTATGCGTCATGAAAGGGATCATTGTCTCGTTATTGCCATGCTTGGACGAAACGTGGTGACGAAACGTGGTGATATCGGCACCGATGACGGTCCAGAAAGGGATCATTGGTTACGAAGATTTTGATCAACGGATGCGATGAACCTATGCCATCATCTATCCGTACATGTACTTTTGAAGAGCGTTGAAAAGTATATTGAAATTGAAATTGTTTACAACAATACCAGTATAAAACCGGCTGCTGTCTCTGGGCCCCCCCTTACGCTACGCCATACAGGACTTAGTAGACTGAGGTAGACCGTGAACCACTAATCCCAACCTCTCCAATGGCAGTAACGATACCGTCTAAAACATACTCATAAACAAGTACTGTCTGCATACAGGTATGAAATATAAAATGTCGCTAGTCTCCACGATACGCGGCCGACTCCAGCCGCTGCGGGGTCGCTGATCAGCAGAGCTGTATAGCTTGAGCTGGTCGAGGCGAACCTGCCTGACCTCGGCTCATGTGCGACTCCGGTCGTGCCGGAGCTTGGGGGGAAAGGCAGGTAAAAAACCCCCCTCGCAAAGGTCGTCGTCGGTCCCGCCTCGATCCGTGCTCAACCCCGCCCGAGGTATTAGCCGCTCCTCTCGACGCAGCTCGCCACCTAGCCGAGTCTTCTCTCCTCCTTCGGGGGCTGAGAAGAGAAAAGAACTAGGCTGCAGACGGTGTCCGGCTGGCTCTCCTGCCCCCGAGCCAGATTTTCTCCTGTCCCCTGTCCTTTTCCCGTCTGTCTCCAACACCTATCTGATCGCGTTGTGGCCGTCCGTGCCCTCCCCCAGTGGTTTACGTTGTTAGGGGGCCGCCTTTACGAGCAGTGTGCCGTTACGATAACCCTAGGCACACTGCCTGAGGCAGCCTATCGATAACTCGGTACCGACTAGGGAAGGGGTAGGAAGAACACATGAATCGAGTCGCCGGTCCTCAAAAGATGGTGGGTACGGGAATTTTTCCAAAAACCCCCCGTACCGGGCTTTTCCGGCGGCGGGTGATCCTAAGGACCGCCGCCGCCAGACCGTGCCGCTCCTCCGGCTGCGACCAACCACCGTCCTGCGTAGCCTCAGGCCTCGCCCCCAAGGGAGATCTGAGGCGCTCGCAGGGCTGGCGACTGCTAGCGAGCGCCGTCCCTAGCGCTGCTTCCCAGGTGTCCGCCGCCAGCTCCAACACCTTCGTCCCTCCGCTGATCCGTCCGTACCCCTCTTCGCCAAAAAATATTTCGCAAACGCCGCCCCCGCCCCATCGTCGGAAGAGTATCTGCGAGTATTTAGTCGCGCGAAGACATATCGGACTGGCCGAGCGGGAGATCCTTGTGTTGGTGTACGGATATTATGTTTTCCCAAAACCCTCCGTACAGGGCTTTCCGACAGCTGCTGATCCCGCGGATCGCAGCTGCCGGTACCTCGTTTAGCCCCCTACCGTGCCAGGCCTGGCACGGCTATGGGGTTACCAGCGCCCACCGCGTGGAGGTAGAGGTAGGTGCCGACGGGCCTGCGAGCGCACCCCCCTCCGGGGCCGCCGCCGCTGCGCCGCCGGCGGGCGCCGTTGAAAAGTATAGTATATTAATCGTTTATTGTTATTCCCCTTCTTCGTAAACAAGAGCCTATTCAGAAACAGCACGAAATACATGAGAATATATAACGTTACATATGGATTAAGAAAAAGCGACAATATTTATGGGGACGAAACTTCAGTCTACCAAGCGACTACACGTTTGTAGTCACCTTGAAAAGCGCGCGGCAGCCACATCCGTCTGTAGCACTTTTCACCCCGTTGCGCGGTGACCAACCGTGGATATCTGTCCGATTCGCATCATTATCAACTTTGTGGAGTTGGACGTGACGATGTCGTCGCTGAAAGTCTCTAGTGGGGCGCGACTTCTGCAAGTTGCGTTGGGATGGCCTCGCACCTGCTCGACGCGGCGTCGAAGGCGATGCTACAAGACTGCGTCGACGCTTGCGCTAGTTCGCATTCACCGTCGGAAGCTCCACGACTCGTTAAGGTGCGTAGTGCGAGTCTGCGGTCAATGAATTGTGCAACAGACGACACCATCCGTTTTAGCAAGGGCTCGCCTACGCCGATGCAAACACAAAGGACTATTAGACGTCGGTAGTGGTATGGAAATTGTGGAGACTCTCGACAGCTTCGCTGCAAGTGAAGGGAGCGACTACTAGTTCTTAGCCTGCGTCAAGGACGATATAGAGGTGAGTCTTATATGCCTTATTTCAAGTGCCACTATGCTCCTTTACCGTCTACGTAGTCGTGCCCAGCTATGCCGAAACGATGCAAATATATTCGAGCGCGCTGCAAATATATTCGAGCGCGCTGCGAATATTCGAGCGCGCTGCAAATTCGAGCGCGGGTGTGTGTGTGTGTGTGTGTGTGTGTGTGTGTGTGTGTGTGTGTGTGTGTGTGTGTGTGTGTGTGTGTGTGTGTGTGTGTTTGTTTGTGTGTGCTTCGCAAGTCTTACTTGTAATGTATATTATCAACCGGGTCGTGTGTGTGGAATGCACCTTTCATTATCAACTGACCGTGCTTGCTGTGACTTTTCTCCGTGTGTTGTGTTAGGGATGGCCCTTGGCCTTGTGGCGCAGTAGTTGAATAGTTCACGTGCTTTGCCAAGAACGACGGAATATCTTGAAGACCACCAAATGAGCAACGATGAGATGGTAATCACGTGCCGGTTGTTAGCTCCCATGCATGTCGTGAATGTGTACGCCTTTTTAGCCTGTAATGATCAATACTTCATTATAAAGTGTGACCCTTCACTGTATGCATTCTTTCATGTTCTGTTACGTGAGTCGTGTGCATTACATCCTGTGTGTGTGTGTGTGTGTGTGTGTGTGTGTGTGTGTGTGTGTGTGTGTGTGTGTGTGTGTAACCTTTATTTATCCTGCAACTTCACCACTGTTTTGTTACGTTTTGACCCTTCACTGCATGCATTTTTCCTGTTTTGTTGTGTGAGTTGTGTGCATTACATCCTGTGTGTGCGTGTGTGTGTGTGTGTGTGTGTGTGTGTGTGTGTGTGTGTTTTGTCTGTAACTTTTATTTATCCTGCAACTAAACCACTGTTTGTGCGGCCTTGTTGGTATGTTGAAATTAGTGTAAGACACCGTTCAATATCATTCCTAAATCAGTGGCTTCTTCTGCCTGTGTTGATTGGGTGTGTCCCTTGGGCCCGTAAAACAGATGTTGAACGTGATGAAATGCTCCTCGGTGACCAAGTTGTGAAGTGCATTGCCAATGTTCAGACTATTAGCGGCAAGCCTTCGTAACTTAGTACTTCTCTTTTGTTTCGTTCCGTAACAAGCATTAATCTCTCCACTACTCTCATTGCATTGTATTTGCATGTGTGTGTGTGTGTGTGTGTGTGTGTGTGTGTGTGTGTGTGTGTGTGTGTGTGTGTGTGTGTGTGTGTGTGTGTGTGTGTGTGTGTGTGTGTTACTTGTCTGCGTGAAGTGTTCCTCCAGAGGAGACAGCGTGAACTGAATTCCTAGAGAGCGCTCATCTATCTGGCAACGAACGATTTTGGGATACCTGTGTGGCAGCGCACCATTTTGGGACACTTCCTTGGCACCACATGGCCCAGCTATTCGCAACCATGGTCCGGACTATCAGCAACATGGCAATGCATCGTTTTGGCACCACAACGAGAGATGGCAATGGGAGCTATCTCGCCCGTCAGTATACTTTTATTGTTAGACCTTCTCTCTACTGTTTTTGAGCGATTACATATCATTCCTTGAACCCCAATGATCCCAGACACGACAACCTGTAGTGGGCATGGTAAAACCCATGTTGAATGTGCTGCGCTGGGTGAGGGGTTTGTAGCACATTTTTTTGCTGGGTTGTATGGGGATAGAATGTAATTCACGTATTTTGAATAATGCGTCATGTCTCCAACGTGCACACGGGTCTCAGCCTTGGAGAGCAATTGCATTGTGCCCTTTCCATCCACGACAACATGATTTGGGTTGTGAGCTGGGCATAACTGCAATGAAGCAGTGATTGACTTATCAAATGCACATAAGTTTTTCATGAGTTTTTTAAAATCTAGTACTTATTTTCGATTTATAAGATTTCGATCTTGAGCGCCTGAATTATCAGATGCAGTGATCGTTAGCGTCCGAAATATCAGGTGCATTGATATTTTGTGCCGCGATTTATCAGATGCATTGATATTTAGAGCCGCGATTTATCAGATACAGTGATATTTTAGAGGTTGAATTATCAGATGCATCGATAATTAGGGCCTGAATTATCAGGTGCATCGATCTTTACTTGAATGAAAATCAGATCTAGTGATGCGATTTTTGATACAATATATCGATTTTCGATCTTTATTCACTGAATTGATCAAGATTCTCGATCTTTAAGATTGAATTAATCACGATTCTCGATCTTTAAATCTGAAGTAATCATGATTCTCGATCTTTATGCTCTCAATTTCGATTCGGACCCTTAATCTTTACACCATTCTCAACGACGCAAACACCTTCTTCCTCCCCCCCCCCCCGACCAACACACCGGCACTTCAACTCCCACGCTTTAGCACACGTTGGATGGTGGACATCTACCTCTTAGCCAACCGTCTCACTCTATCCTCCCTACCTTCACACACGGCCATGACGGCCCTCCATAATAACCTCGAATCCACATACGATACATACCTCTACAACCCCACCATTAACCCACCACCTCCGTCCCTCTACTCCATATATACACCCCAATCGGCATGCATCTACTACCTACCCCCAAACCCTACTCACCCCACCACCTACCCCCCCCCCTCCCGAACGGACGAGACTAACCTCCTCCCCCACAAACGGTGTCCTCACCTCAAACTCGCAGGACTTCGTCTACAATGACAGCTCCAAGACAGGGGCTCCTCCCCTCTTGGAGAGGCCGCAACCTATCCTGCCACGGACATCCACGTCAAAATTCTGGTGGCATCTTCTTCCCCCTCCCACGCCATTAACCGCGCAGAACTCGTGGGCATCGACATTGGCCTCCAACTCGGCCACGCCCACCTCCTCATCGACAGCGCATGCTCGCCACGCCTTATCCATGAATTCATGCGATGCCCCACTGCTTACCGACACCACATCCACCGTGACACCATCAAATCAATCACACACCCTCCACATCAGATGCACAGCCGGCATTTGCACCCACCTAGGCAAAATCAAAGCACATTTCCACTCTCTCGGTAACAGTCACGCCGACACACTAGCCCGACTAGACATCAACCCGACGCGACTAACACCACAGGTCCAAACGTATTTATTGGCGCACAGACCTAGCCCTACACACTCATCCCTCAGACACATGGCGAACCCACTCCCTACAAGTATGCCAATCTCAAAACAGACGCACACAAGTACAGCATCAAGCACACGCATTCACCCCTTTCGCGGCCCACAAAGCACAACGCCCTCCTGGCCCGCGCCACCTCAAACGGAGCGGATTTCTCGCTCCTCGAAAACCACACCTCTCTAAACACATTAAATTCACACAATCATGAATTTGTGTGGGGGGCACACAACACACGCCTCCTCTCGCATAATGTCACACTCCGCTGCCCCATGTGCGTGTAATTCACCAGCAAGGCGACAACGGTCACATGGCAGACAATTGTCCCTCAATGTCGGGACTCAGACAAGACTAGCACAACATCGCCCTCCGGGAGGCGGGAGAGGAGGGACTTGTGTGTTCGGCGGGGTGTGAAGTCGCAGTATGCTTGTTTGTAGGTGTGTGGGTCGGTAGTGTGGGTGGCTATGTCACGGAGTGCGGCGAGGAGGGTGTCGTCTTGGCGGGTGAAGTGGGTGCGGAGTGTGGCGGCGATGGGGTTGGTGAGGGGGGGGGGGGGTATGGTGATGAAAGGTGCCGGCGACGCGTTGGGCTCGGACTAGACATCTGAGTTTTGGCACGGAGGAACCGCGTGACATAATTGACTTTGTGGGCAAGTGCTCCTTTCCCTCTTGGAACGCCACAACGGCGGAAGGTGGGAAACCATCACAACAGACTTCGGAAACAAACTTGTCAAATCCTTCGCCTCCCCCAATTTCATCAACACCCCTTTTGACTGCCATCCCCTCCCAGAGCTACCATGCCCACCCACTCAATCATTAATAACAAAAGGTTATCCCCCGACTCCCTCACATCCTACCCCGCTGT
Organism: Tetraselmis chui; assembly: GCA_026401115.1. Lineage (NCBI taxonomy): Eukaryota > Viridiplantae > Chlorophyta > Chlorodendrophyceae > Chlorodendrales > Chlorodendraceae > Tetraselmis > Tetraselmis chui. The sequence continues at coordinate 63,175 of JAPMLY010000260.1, read as the reverse complement.
CTTCCCCGACGCACTGCTGCCTCCCTCGCTCCGACCCTTTGCCCACAAATCCGACTTCATACGCCTCCTTGAACCCAGACTCGTCGGACACTCGGATGTCAAACGCCGATACTCCTCGATTAAAAGGATTCAAATAGGTGAATGGCACAGACAATAGCCTTTCTCACACCGCGCAGCTCATCCGCGACAAATACAACCCTCTCGCCAACGCTCTATGCACCACTGTCCATATGCCAAGATCGACATCCTTGCCATCGTCATGAGCCGCACCGGCACCCCCCGCACTTCCAACATCACGAGCGTCACCTCCCTCCTCACACTCCGCACATACTATCCCTATAAACTCATATCTGAAACTCACCTCCACACGAGGGGCATCCTCTCACACCTCCACTTACGCACTCTTCAATGGCTCCGCCACCTCATCCTCATTTACCACTTTAAATCCCGCACGACCTCACGCCGCTCCCCATCCCTCTACAACCGCTTTTAACCATACTGACCTACCACCACCACCACGAGTGACAAACTCCAAGGGGAGGAGAAGAACACCCCCAACTAAATTTGGAGAAGTAGGGTTAGGAGGTTCACGGTCTAGCCATGGCTTATAGTTGCCTAGATGGCGGAGATGGAAAGGCCTAGAGACAGTAACCGGTCTCACATGGTACATTTTGTAAATAATTTGAATCTTAATTTAAATTGCTCCGCGGAGACCGAGCCATGCAATGTCAAGCACGATGGAGTGGGTGGTGGCTTGCATGCATGGGGAAGATGCTGTCGGCTGGAAAATGCCAAAAATTGCACAGTTCATGGTTGTAGTTGGCGCAATACTATGTGGGAAAGTATAGTCTGTTATAAACAGTTTAGGTTGTCGGCATGAGAGCTTCATAGCCCATGTCTGGGCGGAGGCCAACCGCCATCCTACTCGACCATGGTGCGAGCGTAGCATGTATTTTGAGGTTGTAGCATGTGGGGGGAGTAGTTGTGTCTGTCGCGGGGATCGAGGTTGCGAGGGAAGGTTAGTGCGCATGATTGTTGGAGTGTACGGTCCACATCGCTGAGCCGTATGTGCAACCATGTTGGGTGTCATGGCAGCCGAAAGGCCACCATGCTTTACTTGGGTCGTCCGACCCCCAATCGCGTGTCGAACCGACTGGGGAAGAGCATGTCGTGCGCCGGGGGAGAAGTCATTATCACTTGGGCCACGTTCTGTAAGCGCGGTAACCATTGAGTGTTTGGCCAATGGGGTGCAGTCACCGTCGCCACAGCGCCGCACTGTTGGAGCTTGTCGGCAAGCGCGCTGAGGGTCGATGGAGTGTGGTCCGTATAGCTTGTCCATTTGAGATAATAACTCATCGAGCATGTACAACGCCGAATGGCTCGACCCGGCTTTCGAAGCAATCGAAGCGCTATATACACCTACCGGATGCAATATGGCGCCGCGAGAACAACTAGTGCAACCAACCCATGCCTTCATGCTCAATCTCGTTCTAAAACTACGATAGAGCGGAGCAACAACTAGAATCATCGCACGGAGATTGACGGAAAAAAAATCTGGCATCATGCACTTTATCATGCACTCTGAGATGACGTCCGAAGAAGTGATCGTCGTTCCACGTCCCAAGTTGTTCCAACCTGGGCGGCGAGCTCTGCGAGGTTGTACATGCATTCCAAACTTGATGCACGTCAATGAATATTCACGCCGGAAGTGAATTCATTCCACACTTGCACGTCCGAGTTCCCTTCCGTCGTGCATATTCTTCACACGGGAAGTTGTATGCTCTACGCTAACTCTCTTTACAAGAGTGCATAATACGCCAAGGTTAAACGACAAACAACTTCGGAGGACATACATCACATACGTAGGGAGTGAATATCACCGCATGCACCAACCGTTGGATCAAAATGATGAAAAGATACATGACAAAGATCCTTTGTATCCACACCCTAGGCGCGCAAACCGCATGCCTCCTATCTGTGGTTTGGGCACCCAATAAGGCTGCCACGAACGGCAACATATTAGACGATATAAGCTAGCGTTAATTCGCCTTGTGCGACAAACAATATATGGCACCGCTAGGAACTACACCAATAAGCATGGTCAGATATGATTATATGGTACATGGCTCGGTCAACTCGGTGCCATCAAAGCTTCGATTCGTCAACCTTACCTATTAGCTGTCAACGAATTGATCAAGGATAACGGCCTCGAACCGACAGCCCTTGGACACCTCGTCGCTAAGGTTCTAAAACGCCTCGCGGCGTCACATGTCGCGATCGAGCATACACTATTGAGCATACACCTCCCAACAACGGTCATATTACAAACCCTACGCCTTACGCAAAACCTACATGCCTTGATCGTAACGACCAACGCGACATGTGGATAGAGGAGAGAGCGCAATCCAGCATATCCCACGACTACGAGCCGGTATGACAGTCGTGGCACATTACCTCTTCTTTAGTAGAGGAGGCGCCGGTATCAGCTGCCTCATCGAGGACCTCATGGCATCCAAGACTGAGGGGCTAGACGAACAAGGAAGGCCAACGCGGTGCAGTAGCGGGGTGATATTGTGTCCAACACCAATCATCGGCGTACACGCAGCAAAGGTAATCGACGTGTCATAGTTTTCATTTCGACTCGACACGCGCGCTCATGCGGCGACCTTTAAGTGTCGCGTCGGCCATCGATCGAAACGAGATATAAGCACACGACGTGGACGCCCAACTAGCACCCTCACGGGTTGGCTGCAGGAGTTGACCAAAGAGCTCCATCTCCAACCCCGGAAGGATATTACACCTAGACATCACACTCCCTACGTAAGGGAGCAAAGACACCCGCGTATAGCATCGGAGTTACGCTTACGAAAATTAAATTTTTCGGCGGCTAGTCAACGAGATCGAGCGTAGTACTCGACTTCACCGACATACACCAATATCTTGACATGACACGATGTGTGATTTTTCTTTCGTTGGCTGACACCTTGGGGTGGCCAACCAACGATCAACCCGCCCAGTAGCGACGACATGGCAAATATAGCCCCCTACTTTGTAAGTGATCCTATTGATATTATGGAAGTTACACAAAACTATCCTACCGTCACTAAACACAAAAATTAATCCAAAGCACGGCGCCCGCCGTGGGCGCAGCGGCGGCGGCCCCGGAGGCTAGTGCGCTCCAGCCGGTACCTACTTCTACCTCCACGCGGTGGGCGCAGGTAACTTCTGTAGCAATTCCGTCAATGGAGCCGTAAGGTTGCTAAAATCATGGATGAGCTTGGCGTAGAAGTTACAAAATTGCACGAAATTGCGAACTTCCTTCTGCGTCGTTGTTAAAGTTGAAATGGCGATAAGGAATGCTAACACTCTCTGAGTGACATTGCATGTCTTCTCACCCTCAGCAAGTGCCTAACGCTTGCCTATCACGGAACACGCACTCACTTTGTGGTGAGCGCACGCCAACGTACATAATGGGCCTTCAGATGATATTTAACGCTCAGCAACTTGCCACCATCCGCAGAATAATCCACTCTATTGCTCATCGGCTTGTCATCTTACAGTGCTGAATCACAACCGTACTATTGCGATGCTACTCGACCAACATTGTTGTGTAGCAACTTGATTACCACAACACTATGTTTCTCAACACTCCCCCTTGCTACGGAGGCAAACCAAGTATGGCATTGCACAAATTGTTGTGCCTCGCACCCTCTAATGGTTTGGTTAGCACATCAGCAACGATGTTCTCCGTCGCACAATATTGCACCTCGATGTCTCCGCTCTCGGCTCTCCACCTTCTCCCGACAGAAGTGGTACCCCGCGTCCATGTGCTTGCTGCGTCCGGTCGTCATACTATTCTTGTTGAGTACGACACAACATGATTGTCCTTGTGACAGGTGATGGCAGTAAGGCTAGGGATCGATGGTATCGTCGATGTTTTGCAAGCGTATTTCACTGCGATTTCGGGTACGGTTCGCATTCGGGGTATCCGAAACCACCGCGAAATACGTCGATAAAGTCCGGATGATATCATCCACCCCTAGCCTTAGATGGTAGACCAGGAGTCTTGATGAAACTCATAGAGTAGTTGCTTTAAAACAGCCTCTTGAGTGGCCGCAATTAGTGCCATATATTCTGACTCCTATGACGAAAGCGCCACATTTGATTGCCGCGAGGGGTACTCCCAAGACTCGTTTTATGGGGACGAGAGCGAGTGGACGAAAGACAGCCTGATAGAAGCCAGAGCTTAGTAGTTTGGGCGTCTCGATCGTCTTTGTGTCCCGCGGAACTTTGAGCTATGACTGAAAGTAATCACAAAGTTGCACGAGAGGTCGTCAGTTGGTCATATAGGAGTTGCTAGCACTCTTGCTAAAGCGCTCGACAGATTCTTGTGGAAACGAATTCGCCAAGATGTGAAAGACTTTTGTGAGCGCTGCGTCGGGTGTCGACGAGCAAAGATTCAACCACGAATGGCTGCGACTCTTTACCCTTTACATGTTCCACCTAGAGCTTGGCACACAGTTGGTCTAGACTACTTACACTACTAACACACTTACCTATAAGCAATGATTTTGACAGTGTGCCGATTGTGGTTGACCATGTGACTGGAATGGCCCATTTTCTGCTATGCACTAATAGCGTAATGGCAGAATAAACTACTCATTTGTGTTTCCACGGAGTTCACCGATAACACGGACTACCTCGAGTGTTGCTTAGTGATCGCGACCCGAAATTCGTTAGTGGCTTCTGGCAAGCACTCTAGAGACGCCTTGGAACGCGACTCAATATGTCTTCCAGTCGACACCCGGTAACGGATGGACTAACGGAGCGCGTCAACATCACGTTTCACAAGCTTCTACGTTGCATTTGTTGCTACAATGGATCAAACTGGACATATTTGTTGCATGAAGTGGAATTTGCGTACAACGCCACTCGTGCACTATGGATTGAGCACACTCCGAGGCTAGTTTTGGGTTCTCTCATGAGGAGCCCCATGATCTATTGTTCAACATGCGACTTTCAATTCCGGTTTCGCAAGACGCGTCGGGGCGGTTAAAATTACTACAAGAGGTACACTCTCTGATACGCTCGGTGTTACATCTACACAAGGATGCTGAGATGCGAGCTCGTTCAGAACCGTCGACAGCCCCACTCCTCGTTCGGGAGACAAGGTAATTGTTGTTACAAGGAACCTCTTCTTACGTGGGCAACCAAGCAGGAAGCTGCGTGACCGACAAGTTGGACCTTTTACAATGGACGAGCAGATTGGGAAACACAATTACAGATTGAAACTTCCAATGTCAATACGCTTACATCCAATGTTTCCCGTTAACAATTTACGACCTTGCTCTACAGCTTCGCTACGACAAGGTGTCCCGGTTACTATTCTAGAAGGTGATGACGAGGAGTTTGACGTCTCTCACATCTCTGTTGTGTGCATTAAGTCGTTACCTGGACGTCGAGGCAAATATTTGCTCTTTATGACGCACTTCAACACAAATTTGTAAAGACTCGGGCGTACATTGACTTCATGCACGCTCACCCAACGCGCATACCCGAGTCCAAGTAAGTACTTTAGTAAAGAAGCCTAAACCACGGAGGCCAGCCTCGCGGCTACCCTCAAGATATGTCAAGAAGGGGAGGGTACGAGTGTGTCGAGTAAAATCATGCAATAGTACATTGCATGACATTGTACAAATACTCGTTACTAATTCGATTCGTGCTTTTCCATCGGAAGGATGTACATCGTGGATACATCGCTAGTGCAACTTAGCGCGGGTTCTTTTGCGTATTGTGCTACCAATACCTCGCGGTACGTACATGTACGCACAACAAATCTAACCGGCCAAACGACGCCTTGGAAGAGGTTCCCAATGCTAAACGAGGTTCCCAATGCCAGACGAGCCGCGTCGCTAGTCTTTTAGCGACGGTTGGAGAGCCCTAGCACATGGCACGTAGACCAAGCGAGAGCATGTGCAAGCTAGCTAGGCGAAAGCTACTTATGCCTAGTGCAATAGAGGGAGGTGACATAGCCTTTCCGCAATTCAATTGTTCAATTACAATCTAATGTCTAAACACTAAGCATTTAAGCATCTTTATATATCTCCCTCCATCTGCACTTCCACGTGCGGAGACAACAACAGCAAGAAGAACATAACCGATTTGCATTTGCAATTAGCTCTTAGAAGGCGAATTGCGACATTTGTCACAACGTTACAGAGTTTTATCCGTTGCAATGCGCATGTTACATTTATTATTAAACATAAAATGACGCTAGCCCTATGTGACGCGCCGACACATATGGGTCGTCCACCTTAATTTGCCGTTGTGCGAGCACAACTCAACACGCATCCTATCTTCTCAATCCCTCATTCAACGCACGAACCGGGCCCTATGACCCTTGCGAGCATAATCTGTAAGAAATCACTGTAATTTTGACAAAGTTGAGCCCCGTCCCCCGCCTGCTTTGTTGTCAACAGTACTTACGCCACCAGCATCACTCCGCATGACGCGGCTCTGCCACCTGTATACCACCGATACGTACCTGGCTTGCAAACCACGTATACACCCATTATGTACATTCCACTGTATACAGTATTGTACAGGTACTCCCAAACTAACGACGTATTGCATCGGCACCCTGTCGCTACCCCAGTCACGCGCGCAACCCGTCGCCCCTCGACGACGCGCGCGTAACAGTACAGCTGGAGCCGCGACACGAGGGGCAGCTCGTGTGACGGAGTGGCGTAATAGCCACATATCAGGGCTATATAGTCAGCGGCAGGTCACAACGTCACAACCGCTCATCCACCAAACAACAGCTCTGATATCATAGTTCCACCAAGTAGCACGCGCACGCGCCGTGCTCAACAGCTCGTAGCAACTCCCTGGCGAGCGGAGTAGTGTCATCCGAGAGGCGTGCCACTGCAATTTCCGGTTTGAAGTTTGCACATGATGGCTGCAGCGTTCGTCGCCGTCGGCGGCCGCGCGGCGTACTGCCAGCCCAATCGCTCGAATTCTTACGTGGCTCGAAACAGGTCTCGACCAGCTGTACCAGTCACGCGGCTCGGAGTTCAAGCTAGCGCTCTGGGGTCGCGTGTCGAGCGACACGGCGGGGACGTCGCAAAGCGAAAGACGGGCAAGGTTAGCAGGGATGCCGTCGCCGTGGGGCTGGAGGCGCCTGTGTCTATCGAGAGCAGGGAAGCGGAGCGGCGGGCAGACGAGGGGGCGCTCGTAGGAGGGCGGTATCGTTTGGAGGCGCGAGTCGGGGAAGGTAGCTTTGGGGTTGTGTTTCGCTCGACGGATGTCGCAACCGGGGAAGCGGTGGCTGTGAAGCGCATCCCGCGTATGACGAGTCCGAAACGGCCTGCGGAGGAGAAGTCGGCGAAGGTTCAAGAGGAGGTGCGAGCTGCTACCTAACAACCCACGCCACGTGTAAAACTGTTTCCCTGCTTTAGTATCATGTTTTTAACTATTTGATAGTTCCTAATACCCGTACAGTAAGTACTGTCGCCGATTTACTTTCTTATTCCTCTTTTACAATCGAGTAAAACACTTTGTAACGCCTTTGCTTGGCTTTGCAAACTCGCGGCGACAGGCGCGGATATTTTCGCTCGTGCAAGACTGCGCTTACGTCTGCGGCTTTCGAGGGCTGGAGACCGACGACGAATATATGTATTTAGCGATGGAACTCATCGATGGCCCTAGTCTGGACGACGTGCTAAAACTCCGCGGCAAACTCAGCGAGCGCGAGGCGGCGCTCATGATACACGACATCCTCCAAGTCGTGTCACTCTGTCATGGCCACGGCGTGTGCCACTCGGACGTCAAGCCCGCCAATTTTCTATATCGACCCATCAAGAACGGCGAGCGCGTCTTGAAAGCGATTGACTTTGGTTGTAGTCAGCAGGTCTCGCTCGCGTGCCCGCGACTTAGCGTCGCCAATGGTACGCCGCTGTACTCCTCGCCGGAAGTATACAATCGGTGTTACTCGACCGAGGCCGACCTCTGGAGCTGCGGCGTCATTTTGTTCCGGGCGCTCACGGGGAAACTACCGTTTTGGGAGTCGACTAAGGGGCTGACTCGACGAATGGTGGTCGACGGCGTGATGTTGGAGCCCGTACCGATGGGCGACGACTACTGGGGTGACGTGTCGCAGGAAGCGAGGGACCTGTGCGCGCAGCTGCTGAACCGGAACCGATTTAAGCGCATCACCGCAAACGAAGCCATTGCGCTTCCGTGGGTACAACAGTACGCGGGTAGCCGCGACGTGAGCATGGACACGTGCGTCGTCAGTCACTGGTCTGCACGAAACACGAGTAGCGACAATTTTGATGAGACGGATGTCGTGTTTGGGTGATGTGCGACTTCCAATGAAAGTCACTGTCGTCTGAGCCCTGGTGTTGTGATTAGCTGAGAAGCCGATCTAGCTATTTACTACCGTAGGTATTACTCTTCTGGGAACAGCGCGCTGAACATGCAGCTACTATCTTGGCATTGGTGCATCGATATGCTTATATCCCACAGCAGCAATTCGAAGAGTGGTTGTGATGGCGTTGTGTGTCAGTGCAGTCCCATGTGCAGACAATAATGTCGAACTGACTTGAACAAAGGGGTGCGCGCATATATGTAGCTTAGTGTAGTATGCCTAATATGTGCCATTTCACATATGATGTCATTGATTGGGGGCTTACATAGTATTATTTCTTGTGTCGCTGTAATTGATATATGTTTCGGGGATGGGCTGTGGCTGTGTGCACATGATGCCACGGTTTCACAAGACACAATGTAATGCCGTGGCGTCGCTGTGTATGGCCATGCTGCAAGAATTTATTGCACGACATCGAACCTGCCTTAATTTCAATCACCTCATTAGACAATTCCACAGCGAAAGTATTCCATTGAGTTGCATGTAAAGGGACAGGACCTTACATGCATGCCCGGTGAGACTAACTAACGGTGAGCTAAGGTGATTGACGGAAGACACGAGCTGCAGCCTGTTGCCGCGCACGTGTTGCTAGATATGGCGTGCATGAATTCTCTGTGTGAGTTAGAATTAAACTTCTGAAGTTGCTGATATCGTAGTTGAGTTGCTGACTTATTTTGTTTACAAGAAGAACCAGATGCTGAGTTGCTGACTGAATAAATAACTGCTATTTTATATAATTGTTTGGGTTCAATAATTAATGCAATACTGGTACCCGTACCTGGGACATCGATGACGGGAAGATCATCGTCATGGAAATACCCGTAGTAGTACCTGTAGCAGTAAAAAACACATCACTTTTACACGTACCCGTATCTTGGGGCTGACATGATGTCACGACAATAATGCAAATTCTCATGATGATGGTGCTGACGTTGCGAAATCATACAGTACGTGTTACGGACGTGGCATAATATGAAATATGGGCGGCTAGCATGCCAGATGACATGTGGTCGTATTTGCTGCATGTCGCGAGGCCTCAAAGTTACCAAAGACGTGTTTGTACATATTTCAAAGATGAGAAGACACGGATCGTCATGGGGATGTGGTTTGGTTAGACTTTAGGGCTCCACACCGTCATCTTGTTATTGGTGTGACGAATACAAGTGCTCACATGAACATCAATGCTCCTCGTGTATGTGCTCATGGTGCTAACGTTGCGAAATCATGCAATATGTGTTACGGACGTGGCATAATGATATAAAATTTGCTTGCCGGATGGGCGGCTAGCATGCCAGACATGTTGTATTTGCGGCATGTCGCGAGGCCTCAAAGTTACCAAAAGACGTGTTTGTACATATTTCAAAGATAAAAAGACACGGATCGTCATGGGGATGTGGTTTGCCTAGACTTCATGGCTCCACACCGTCATCTTGTTATTGATGTGACGAATACAAGTGCTTACATGAACACCAATGCTCCTCGTGTATGTGCTCATGGTGGTGACGTTGCGAAATCATGCAATATGTGTTACGGACGTGGCATGATATAAAATTTGCTTGCCGGATGGGCGGCTAGCATGCCAGACATGTTGTATTTGCGGTAAATCGCGAGGCCTCGAAGTCACGAGAAGACGTGTCTACTACATATTTCAAAGATGAAAAGACAAGGATCGTCTTGGGGATGTGGTTTGGTTAGACTTTAGGGCTCCACACCGTTATCTTGTTGTTTGTGTGACGGTTTCAAGTGCTCATATGAGCATCAATGCTCCTCGTATAGGTGCTCGTCTCCCACTCCCGGGCAGTCTTGCTTTGTGAGCTCAACATAACACATTTGATGCAGACCTCCGCACTTCTGCTTTGCTTGGCACGCCTTCGGTTGAGTCGGTCCATGACTACTATCCCTTCGCTTTGGAGGATGGGGGCCGATTGGCGCCTATGGCGGATGAGTTGGTTGATCGCCCGGCAACTTTGGTGGCAGTTCGTCGCTTCCCTGGCATGGGTGTTGTTGACTCTCATTCATTGCGCTCGGTGGACAATTGTTACGTCCGCATGCTGTAACATTTCGTTCGTCGAACTAGTTTCGTTCCTTTTCAGCGTTTTTGGGGGGATTTGCGGCGAAACCTCAAGGAACGTCTTTCTAGTGCTCTTCATTGTACTTTGGGCTCCTATCCCCGCGACGCTTTGCATGAGGACAGTGCTGATGGTGTGGCATGCCTTCCTCTGGACCCCATAAACAACATAAAGCAATCCCGGACTCTTTCGACTCTTTGGTAGAGGAGCTTCGTAAGACGTCCTTGTTGCCCAACATTCGCGACGACGCAATTGACGCCATGCTTGGAATTACGCAAGGTAGTATTAGTTATGCCGCCTATACTCGGCAGCTCAACGAATTTTTACGTAGGTCTCGTCAACATCGTGCAGACAACCTTCAGTGCGTGTTCACTTCATCAATGGACCGGCTAACTTTCAACTTCAGACCCGAGCCAAGTCTCATCGTACATAGAGGGGTTATACTTTGCCTATAGTGGACCTTCAGAATTTCCTCAATGACATCGTTACTACTTATCCTCCACACATGGGTCGTGTTCGATCAACAACTAGCCGTCGACAACACATGGAGGCGGACAACCTACCAAGAAGCGCACTTATGAGGAACCATTGGTTGGGGCTTTGAAAACCTGGAAGCGAGACAATGGTACATGTTTTAGAAGAGGTCGTGGTCGCGGAGGTGGACGTGGAGGCCGTGGCCGAACTTCCTCAAACATTGGCCGAATTGACTTGAACGCTACCGTTGGAGCCTTGACCCCATAGGAGCGAAAGCGCCACATTGAGGAGGGGCTCTGCTTCAAGTGCCACAAGAAGGAATATCGTCTTGTCTAGTGCCCGGAGCGTAAAGGCAAGGAGGCGATGGGTGCTCCTTCGATGAAGCAATGATGGTGGCATGGTTGTTTTACACACGAACTGGAACACTTTGCTACATCTATTGATCGTCCTCAGATGTTGCTAGCGACATAGGTCGTCGAAACCCTCTCGACACCTCCATTGACTACAATCGCGACTCCTGCGAAATTAGTAACATGTTGTCGTCGTCAGAAGAAGCAGAGAGAGAGAGAGTCGTAAATTTGTAACCAAACGTTCGATTGATTGGAAACAGGTTGACTATGCTTTTGAGCCTCCGCACGCACGGTTTGACTTTACCTTGGAGGGTTGTGCTGATGATGAGGGTTTAAACTCGCACGATGACTTATGTGACGAGTACAGTCCTACAACAGTACATTGCAGGACATTGTACAGGTAATCGTTACGGATATCAATTCGTGCTTTTCCACAGGACGGACGTATACTCGTGGGTACGTCGCTACTGCAATATTGTAATGGTGCTGATGCTACAGTACGACCAGTACCTCCCGATACGTACAGATATGCATAATTAATCTAACCAGCCAGATGACGCGCCAGAGTGAGCTCTCCAATGCAGAAGGAGCCGCGTCGTGAGACCAAATGCTAGGCAGGCCGCATCTCGAGGCGAATGACGACGGTTGAGCAACACCAACGCCTAACACGTAAGCGTAGCTTGCAGGCGTGATTAGTCTGGGCTGAAACCTATTTAAGCCCAGTGCAGTAGAGGGAGGTGACAGAACCTTTTAACAATTCCTTTGTTCTTTTTACAACATCTACTGCCCAAGCCAGCAGTGAAACATCTCTGATCAATTGCCTCTCGACAACATCAATTGCCATCTCCTCTACAACAGAACTAGACAGACTAGAACAGATTTGTGCTAGCGTTTAGCTTTCAGAGGCTAACCGCCACACTGGTTTCGGAGCTCTTTTGGTCGACGCACGCTTTCATTGCTTGTTGATCTGCTCGACGTTGTTTGATTGAGTTGAGATGGCTTCTCTAGGACCCGGACATTACGTGGTTTTGGTAATTCACGTCGGAGGAACTAAATCGTCGGATTTGAAGTTGGTGTTTCAGCGTGAGCCTCGTTCTGGTAAAACTTGGTTCCCAGCTGGCTCTGTCTTACCTAACGAAGAGCCTGTCGACGCTGCTATTCGCGAGTTACACGAGGAGACCGGTCTTGTTCTGACATCGGATGATTTGACGCTGTTGAGTGGTGAACCTGTTAACGTTACACTACCTCAAGGACGACAGCTTGTTTACGTGTACTCGGCATCTATTCCTGTCCTGTTTGCTACGAGCAACTTACGTACACCTGCTCAGGTCGAGCAGGCTGTTTTAGAACAGTCGACAGTTAATCCGGATGGCACTTACGTCGTCCCGGAATCCATCAACATTGACGGTCTGACACTTACGCCTGCACAGACTGGGTTACTTCGTGCTAAGAAGCACAAGAGTGAATTACTTCACTTCGGTTACGTGGCTCAGTGGGAATCTTTTTATCGAGCAGTGACACAACATGTTCAAGTCATGCAAGACGACACGTCTATCCCGAGACAGTTCCACATGTACCCCCGGTTTACGACGGTCGACTCTGGTTCTGTCTGGCTGCTGACTGTTGGACACATCAACCGACTGACTGGAGTAGGACCTACAGATTTACGAGTGGGAATGCCGATGCCTACCCACAACTTGGCTGGACTTTCAGTGACCCTCACGGAGACTCAACGTAAGGCGGCTATTACGTCACCGTACCTGGATGGTCGAGTGCCTAATGTTCTGGAGGATTGGCTTGAAGCACAGCCTCAGCGTTTTATAATGCTTGGAATTACGGCTAACTCCTCCAATGCAGTGTTCTGGGTTACTTCACAGTTTTCTGGACACCTTGGTGGGTGGTGGTTGAACCGGAAAAATCAGCCTCCAATTCCGTCTACGTACAACGAGCTTGTTGAGGAGTTACGCAAGTCAACGTTTCTTCCGAACATTCAGGACGACGCGATTAACGCTTTGATGAACTTTACGCAGAGCAACACGATGAGTTACGCGATTTACACTAAACAGTACAACGACTACTTACGTCGGTCTCGTCAAAACCTGACAGCTGAAGTGCAGTGTGTACGCTTCATTAATGGCCTGGCAAACGATGCGCTCAAGAAACTGGCTAAGTCACACCGAGCTCAACTAGGATACCAGACTACGCTAGTGGAGCTGCAAAACTTTTTGAATAACGTCGTGACAGATTCGCCGGAACTAGGCAATGCGAGGTCTGCTGCTGGACCTTCTGCCCAACCTACACGCAAGCGTAACTTTGAAGACCCTCTCGAGGAAGCCTCTAACGTCTGGAAACGTAACAAAGGTGGCCGTGGACGTGGCCGCGGACGTGGACGTGGAGGAGGCAACAATGGTGGACGTGGTCAGACATCTGGTCGTGAAGATTTTAATTCGCTTGCAAACGCGATGACAGCTGAGGAGCGCAAGCGACACATGGACGAGGGACTCTGCTTCAAGTGTCACAAGAAGGGACACCGTTTGTTCCAATGCCCGGAGTTCAAAGGCAAGGCACCGATGCAACCTAAGAAGCAATGATGGTGGCAAGGCTGTTCTACAAATGAACTGGAGCAGCCGGCTACATCTACTGTTCATTCTGAGACACTGTTAGCGACAGAGGTCGTCGATACACCTTCGGCATCTCCATCGACTACAGTTGCGACACCTGTAACGCAAGTAGCAGGTCGTCGTCGTCAGACTAAGCAGAGACAGAGTCGTAAACCTGTAACCAGACGTTCAATTGATTGGAAACTGGTTGACTCAGTCTTTGACCCTCTGCATGCACGATTCAACTTCACGTTGGAGGGATGTGCTGATGAAGAAGGTCTTAACTCGCACGGTGACTTACCTCACTGTTCGCCGAGTGACTCGATTCTAGACAGAGACTTGACAGGAGAACGGGTGTTTATCAACCCACCCTGGGAGTTAGCTGAGCAGATAGCGCAGCATTTTGAGGATTGTCGTCGAAAAACTCCGACATCTACGATGGCTGTATTTGTACTACCGAAGTGGGCGAAATTTACTCAGGTGACTAAGCACTGGAAACTTTATCAAGAATTCCCAGCAAGGACACAGCTTTTTACACGTCAGTCACTGGAGAACCCAGCGCAACAGGAGGTGGTTGCTCCAGCCCCTTGGCCTGTACAGCTGTGGTTAGTCGACGCAGATTGTGCGTTTAACGACTCACCGGAATCTACAGCACCTGATCAACCCGACTCGGTACCTGTACCAACAGACGACTCGGGACAGTCCATCGCTACGCTGCAACAATTTTCTTCGCCAGCTACAGCACTACTGACTGACCTCACGGAAGCTCGCCCGTTAATTCGAACTGAGCTAACTGTGAAAACTCCTGATGGCGGACACCAAATTTCTGGATTAGTGGACTGCGCTGCGACACTTGATTTTGTGTCAGAAGACTTTGTACGACGCTTTGCTTTACAGACTCGGAAGTCTGCCAGTAAAACTCCAGTTCGACTCGCTAATGGACAACGAGTGACTTCTACAACAGTCTGCGACGTCACTTTTGAACTGGCTCGACACGAGTTTCAACGGACTTTCTACGTCTTACGTGATTTACGCACAGCTGATTTAATCCTGGGTTTACCATGGCTTGATGACGAACAAGCCTCTTTACAATTTGGTACAACCAGAATTTTTACACTAATGGACGGCACAGCTGTGGAGACTACACTCGAGGAACGACGCCCTGAGTGTCTACTCCTGTCGTCTACGAAAGTTCAGAAGCTTATGCGCAAGACGCGCCGCAGCAGAGGACGTCATGCTGATTTTTACGTCATTGAACTTACGTCAGCTGCTGACCAATCAACAGACTTTCACACTGGAGAGGAACTAACAGCAGAACAACGTGACAACTTCCGGTCGTTACTTTTTGAAGACTTCCCGGAGTTACTGCAACCTGTCGACTCTCCGCCAGTAAGCCGACAGTGGGATCACCCCATTGACACAACTGGCCCGATGCGACGTCAACGTCTGAACAGATTGTCACCCGCAGAGCGCGCTGAGCTTAATCGACAGCTTAAAGACGCAGTGGAAGCTGGTTTGATACGACCCAGCTACAGTGAGTTCGGCTCGCCAATTCTTTTTGTGCGAAAGGCTGATGGCTCGCTACGTCTGTGCATTGACTACCGCGGTCTTAACGAGGTTACGCGTAAAGATGCTTACCCGCTACCGCGTGTGGACGACACTCTGGACGAACTTAAGGACGCGAATTTTTACACACACCTCGACCTCGCTTCTGGATTCTGGCAAGTTCGAGTACGTGATCAGGACGTTCACAAGACGGCTTTTCAGACCCCTGATGGCTTAATGGAATGGGTCGCCATGCCGTTTGGCCTGTGCAATGCACCAGCTACATTTCAGAGGATGATGAACGACATTCTTCGCGACTTTTTACATAAGTTCGTGACAGTCTACCTGGACGACGTCTGTATCTACAGTCGAACTCTGGAAGAGCACCTGGAACACCTGCGTCTAGTGCTACAGCGATTCAAGGAGGAAGGGCTGAAATTACGCCTTAAGAAATGCTTCTTCGGATTGCAAGAAATGGAGTATCTGGGCTACACAGTGTCAGCCGGGAAAATTTCGGTTTCCACAAAGAAAGTCGAGGCCGTTGCAGACTGGCCAGTGCCCAAGACGCAGAAGGAGGTTCGCAGTTTCGTAAAGTTCTGCAACTTCTATGCGAGATTTATACACCATTTTAGCGACCTTACGGCTCCATTGACGGACTTACTGCGGAAGTCCCAGCCACAGAAGGTTACGCTGACGCCTGCCTGTTTGGAAGCCTTCGAGACTCTCAAGTTACGGCTCATTTCCGCGCCATGCCTGATCCTTCCGGAGGTCAGCTCGGACGCGACGTTCACCGTGGCTACAGATGCTTCAACAGTGGGGATTGCAGCTGTCCTGTTGCAAGACCAAGGAGGCGGTCTTCAACCAGTCTCTTACTGGGCGCGTAAGCTGAATCCAGCTGAGCGTGGTAACACTTACTCTGCGTACGACTTAGAAGCTTTGGCCGTATGCGAAGCTGTCAAGCATTGGAGGTGCTATCTTGAAGGCTGTTCTAAGTTCCTTGTCGTAACAGACCACGACACACTGCGACATCTGCTCAGGCAACCGAAGAACAGGCTGAACAAGCGGCAAGCAAGGTACCTGCGGGATTTGCAACCGTTTGTAGGCTCGATGACACTTGCATATCGCAAGGGAGCTCTGAACGAAGCCGACCCGTTAAGCCGGCGTCCAGACTTCGTACCTCAGGCCACAGTACCTTTATTTTGGGATGGCGAGGTTCCGTCAGATCGAGAATTACGACGGAAGTCCCAGCTGCTGTTTGATGACGCACAGTTAAATTCACTGACTGTTGAAGCGTTGCAGCTGAGCCCTGAGTTCGCTGATCTCATTCGCGAGGGGTTCTCACGAGATTCGTTTTATGGGGACGATGGTAAGTGGACAAGAGACAGCCGGATAGAAGCCAGAGATGGGTACTTTTGGCGTCTCAATCGCCTCTGTATTCCACAGAACTCTGAGCTCCGACTGAGATTGATCACAGAGCTGCACGAAAGTTCGTCAGCTGGTCACAGAGGAGTTGCTAGCACTCTTGCTAAAGCACTCGACAGATTCTGGTGGAAACGAATCCGCCAAGACGTGAAAGATTTTTGTGAACGCTGCGTCGTATGCCGACGAGCAAAGATTCGACCACAGATGGCTGCGACTCTTTACCCATTACCTGTTCCACCCAGACCGTGGCACACAGTTGGTCTTGACTACCTGACACACTTGCCTGAGAGCAACGGCTTTAACAGTGTGCTGATTGTAGTAGACCATCTAACTCGAATGGCCCATTTTCTGCCATGTACAGAGTCGATTACTGCCGAAGAAACTGCTACTTTGTTTTTACAGGGAGTCTACCGCTTACATGGACTCCCCCGTGTGCTGATCAGCGACCGCGACCCAAAATTTGTCAGCGCTTTCTGGCAGACACTTTGGAGACGCCTTGGAACGCGACTGAACATGTCTACCAGCCGACACCCAGAAACAGATGGACTGACAGAGCGCGTGAACATCACGTTTCAGCAGCTTCTTCGTTGCTTCTGTTGCTATGATGGCTCTAATTGGACGACACTTTTACCGCAAGTGGAGTTTGCGTACAACGCTTCGCGTGCACTCGGAATTGAGCACACACCGTTCGAGGCTAACTTTGGCTTTTCTCCTAGGAGCCTCCTGACCCGCTCTTTAGCATGCGACCGTCAATTCCAATTTCACAAGACGCAACAGAACGGTTGAGATTATTACAGGAAGTACACACCTTGGTACGCTCTGTGTTACAGCTACATAAGGACGAGATGCAAGCGCGCACAGAACCGTCTACAGCGCCACACTTCGCTAAGGGAGACAAGGTGTCAGTTGTCACAGCAAATCTTTTTCTTCGAGGACAACCGAACAGGAAACTCAGGGACAGACAGCTCGGCCCTTTTTCAGTGGAGGAGCAGATTGGAAAACACAGTTACAGATTGAAACTACCAGCGACAGTACGCTTACATCATGTGTTCCATGTTAACAACTTACGACCCTGCTCTACCGCTCCGCTACGACCAGTTGTCCCGGTAACTGTACCTGAAGGAGACGACGAGGAGTTTGACGTCTCGCACATCTCTACTGTGTGCATCAAGTCGTTACCTGGGCGGCGAGGCAAATATTTGCTCTTCATGACACACTTCAGTGATGACGACATTCCACCTGTCTGGCACCGTTTGAACGAGGTGCATCGAACAATTGCGTTACAAGATTTCTTGGAGACGCCCCAATGGCGCAAGTTCGCCAAGACTCAGGCGTACATTGACTTCATGCACGCTCACCCAGCGCGCATTCCTGAGTCCCAGTAACTGCTTCAGTAAAGGAGCCAAGAACCACGGAGGTCTGCCTCGCGGCGGCCTCATTGATCTGTCAAGAGGGGGAGGGTACGAGTGTGACGAGTACAGTCCTACAACAGTACATTGCAGGACATTGTACAGGTACTCGTTACGGATATCAATTCGTGCTTTTCCACAGGACGGACGTATACTCGTGGGTACGTCGCTACTGCAATATTGTAATGGTGCTGATGCTACAGTACGACCAGTACCTCCCGGTACGTACAGATATGCATAATTAATCTAACCAGCCAGATGACGCGCCAGAGCGAGCTCTCCAATGCAGAAGGAGCCGCGTCGTGAGACCCAATGCTAGGCAGGCCGCATCTCGAGGCGAATGACGACGGTTGAGCAGCACCAACGCCTGACACGTAAGCGTAGCTTGCAGGCGTGATTAGTCTGGGCTGAAACCTATTTAAGCCCAGTGCAGTAGAGGGAGGTGACAGAACCTTTTAACAATTCCTTTGTTCTTTTTACAACATCTACTGCCCAAGCCAGCAGTGAAACATCTCTCATCAATTGCCTCTCGACAACATCAATTGCCATCTCCTCTACAACAGAACTAGACAGACTAGAACAGATTTGTGCTAGCGTTTAGCTTTCAGAGGCTAACCGCCACACTTACCTCACTGTTCGCCGAGTGATTCGATCATTGAGAGAGAGTTACATGGAGAGCGTGTGCTCATTAATCCACCATGGGAGTTAGCTGAGCATATTGGTCATCATTTTGAGAGTTATCGGCGTACATCTCCAACATCCACGATGGTTGTGCTTGTTCTTCCTAAGTGGGCTAAGTTCAACGAGCTCACTCGACAATGGAAACTCTACCAAGATTTTCTAGCGAGGACACATCTGTTTACTCACCAGTCGCTGGACAATCCGACCCAACAAAATGTGGTTGCTCTAGCTGCTTGGCATGTTTAGCTTTGGTTAATTGATGTTGATTGTAATTTTTACGGTCAAGCTCCGACTACAACACATGATGAACCCCACAGCGTCGTCAAACCCCCGAAGAGCGTACGCGCTAAAAACATACATGTTTAACGATTTCGGCGCTCCCGACGAGCACTTCCGTCTACCCCCAACCACCATCCTACTGTACATGAATGAATCCCCAAGGACGGCGAGCACAAGTAGCTATCACTTTTCAAATCGCGGCTGTGACGAGAATATGTTGTAAGGCGCGCATTGGGGGGGGGGGGGGGGGTGGTTGACGATTAAGGTCTGAGGTTGTCGTCGACAGTGTAGCGTCGGTGGGTCGATCAGTGTGCAGAGAATTTTTCCGGCACCTCACTCACCAACTCACATCCCTTAAGAGCTGAAGTGCAGCACCGAAAGGCACGGTTTATGGTTGCGCCGTGGCCATTCTATACGCATGAAGGGTATATTTAAGGGACTCCCTGGCTGTTTTTTCGTTTCTCGCGACTAAATGTTCGATAGTTGTCGCTCTTGGAGTGCACGTCATCGCGACATCGGGTGTAGAATAGACGCCTAGCCGCGCAGCCGCCCCACAATTTCCACAATGGCGTACCGTGAGAACTGCGCGGCGTGCGTGCTCGGACTTGCCAACAACCAACCGATTCGGCAGGACACATGCACACAATGCGGAGAGTCAAACACGATGGGGGGAGAAGGTTTGTTGTCGGCTGATGACTTGAGGGCAGCGCTTACTAAGGTGCTTTTCGCACGATGTGGGAACGCCCGAGTGGAAGGATTAGCGAAAGCGACGCTAAGGAACACCCCCCCGCAGCTCGTGAGCAGCTACTGCAATACCCACCCGGGTTGGGAGGAGCGGCGCCGTGGTACACGCCTTCCAAGAGCGACGCGGGTGTGTTATTGGACGTCTTCTTTCGAGGCAATACGGGACCTCATCAAGTTCCAAGACATGCCACCCCCCGCGCCCAAGGGCTCCACAACGCTGCAATGTCGGCGCATCGCGGCCCACGACTGTGCTCGTGTACTTCCTAGTGGCGAGAAACCTTGCTTTGTCTCAGTATTGGTGTGTTCCATCCCTTTCGCGCTGAACATATTGAGGCTGCCATGCTCCTCCATCCACTCAGGGAAGTGAAAAGCAACCTGCAGGTAATAGAGAGTAATTAACAAACAAAGCGTAACTAAAAATATAAACATAATCATATGGAGTGTTTTCCAATGACATATATTGTGTCATGCAAATGAACTATGTGTGTTGCATGCAAATATAATCAACATGTTGCTCACCTGGTGCATGTATGGGATGACATTATGAGCTCCGGCTACACTGATGTACGCGTCGAAGAAGTTGCCTGCCGCTTCCTCTAGCGCTTTTGCTCCTGCCTTCTTCGCATCGGCGTCTTTGATGTCAGGCTCCGCACTCCATGCGTCCACCATCTCATCATACCGCTGCCACAAAAAGCGGGCACTCACAGCCTATGGTGTCGATGGGTCATGGAAGACGACGTCGAGCAGTCGTTTCCGCTGCTGCAACAAGGTCTCCATCTCAGAGCCGTCGAAGTGGGGCATGCCCGCCTTCGTAGGTGTCTTCGCCTTCGACATGACCTTCACTTCCCGCCAAATGCCGGCCTCATCCATGATGTTCATCACTAATGTCGCCATCGAGGTCGTCGTGACGTTGCAGTGAATTGTCTGCCACATGACCTGTGGGCAGATTGGTAGCCCTGCGTGCATGTTGTCCCCAATCCTGTCCAAAGTGGGCACGGACCGGTTGATGGGGGGTGATCATGGCGTTGGCCAAAATGAGTCCGTTAATCCGCCTGTCTAGCGGTTGCAGTGTCCGCTGGTGCCTGTTGCAAATGTTTGCTAACAACCTCATAGCATCCCGGGCAGACGTATGGCTCAACGAGGCCGAACTCTGCGCCAAAGACGTGAGCAAGCCTGTTCGACACGTCCACCGTTTTAGTGAATGGCAGCTCCATACCCTTGCGGCGGTAGTCTCGCTTGGTTAGTGCCATATCCATCTTGTTCTGCGAGCATATGTGGCAATGGTGGGTGCTTGATGGGCCTGCATGACCAGAGGAAGCGGAGAGGAATGCCGTGTCACCTCCCATAAGTTCCCTCACAGGGAAGGTGCGACCGTGCACCTCGATGCCACTTTCCACTATCACATCCATCTGTCTGCGGATTCCTTTTGTCCTTTCCGAAAACTGATCGTACTTATCGGCGCCTTCGTAGATGCAGACCTTCACGCAGTTGTAGATGCTGTTGACCGCTTGCCCGGACAACACAAACCCCTCATCATCCCACCCTCCGACGATGGGCTTCAAAATGCACAAGACGGACCCCTGGTTCTTGCGCTTGTAGGCAGTGCTACCATCAGCTGTTCATCAACATCGGCGCAAAAAAGGTCATTCGTTACAATCTGCACAAATCATGCAATGAGTGTGCATATTGATGTTATTGAAGGCAAAGATCGGTGTTGATATGGATCAAATGTGTGTATGAAAAATATTAATAAAAAGGGAGTCATTGCTACACCTTGAAACTGGATTAGGAGGTCGCCCACAATGGTTAAATGTGCCTCTAACTGCTCCAGTGGGATGAGTTGCAATCGCTAGGTTAATGCAGCCCGCACATCAACCTGCGCCATCAGCCCATCCTCCGACACCACCATGCCAGCTGCGTCGGCCACCTCCTTATCCGCCCTCGCTACTGAAGACGGGCTCCACAAAGTCGCCATGTCTGTGCCATGAGGCAGCGTAAGGGGGTCGTACTCACTTGTTTCTGGGTTCCATACCCCTGAGATGGCATGCCTCATCGTTCCGTACTTCCTTCAAGGTAGCTGGCACAACCTACTTCAGAAACGAGCAAAGGTCTTTTGACCAATGCTCACGGATGAACGCGACGACCTTGCGCTCCACTTGCACCCCCACACTGCGCTGGTCGCATATACGTTCGAACACGTCCGGATTCTCGTCGAAGAACCCGCTTAGGAGATGGAGGACAGTGTTCCCCCCGCAACCCCCGTCGTAGCGCGCCTCCAAGAACCCCATTAGCTTCCCTTTCAC
Source organism: Tetraselmis chui (assembly GCA_026401115.1). Taxonomy (NCBI): domain Eukaryota; kingdom Viridiplantae; phylum Chlorophyta; class Chlorodendrophyceae; order Chlorodendrales; family Chlorodendraceae; genus Tetraselmis; species Tetraselmis chui. The sequence continues at coordinate 40,871 of JAPMLY010000260.1, read as the reverse complement.
CTCCCGCTTATACCAGCCCCGACGTGCGCCGCCGGTCACATACGGCACCGTTATCAATTTCGTTAACGGGCGGACGGCAAAATCGCCTTTGATCGCCTTCCGTTTCTTAAGGAATGCCTTCCGCTGCGACTCGCTGTTAGACTTGCCACGACCCTCAGCCGATCGATCAGTCCCGGCGACGCTGAGCAACAGCTCCATCTGTTGATGAAGCTTGATTTTTGCCTTTTTCAAAGCCGCAATCTCTCGCCGAGCCACTTCAAGCGCAGCCTCCAAGCTCTCCACCTGCTTTGCCGACAACAACCGTGCATCATCTTTGTCCTTTATTGCTGACCTGGCACGCTCGTGCTCCGCGGCCAAAGATTTTTTTGCGTCCTAGAGCTTGCGCTGCAGTCTTTCACTCGTTGGCTTTATTGCTGATGGTGATGCGTTGCCCGTACGACCCGCGAGAACCACCGCCGCGGCGGCTTCGGACCTTTCCGCCCTAGCCTCGACAAATCTTTGTTTTATGACGCGGTTCTGTCGACCTTGTACTCGCATAATACCCCCGCGTCCATGCTCTCCACTCATGGCTAGCTATCCCTAGCGAATGTTGTCGCAACTGCAAACACGCGCAATTGACAGTATTCTCAGCGAAAAGCCCTCGGTGATTCTGTAACACGACGCTACGACGTTAGACCTACTAATCACACCTCACGACGCGTCTGCAACCCGCCGACTGACTCACCTGACATGTAATCGCCACATGCATCCACTCTGGGGGGTAGGGTGTGAGGTTGGAGTAAAACAAACGCCGCACTGTGCGTATGCAACGCGGTGATGATGTCGGTGGGTTTGAATTCGCGCATCGGCGTACAAAAAACGCGCGCTTTTAGGGGGTTTGATTACGCTGTGCCACCTCGGTACATGTACCTTTTGACGATTCGGAAGAATCCATCGCTACGGTGCAACAATTTTCCCCCGAAAACTGTGACCCTATTGGCGGACCTCACGGAAGCTCGGCCCTTGATTCGCACTGAGATGAAAGTGAAATCTCATGATGGTGGACTGCTTATTACTCGATTAGTCGACTGCATTGCGTCTCTTGACTTTGTGTCATAAGACTTCGTAAGACGATTTGCTTTACAGACTCGTAAGTCTCCGACCAAGACTCCCGTTCGACTTGCTAATGTTCAACGTGTTACATCTTCGATTGTCTGCGACATCGCCTTCGAGCTGGCTCGTCACAAATTCCAACGGACTTTTTACGTCTTACGTGATTTACGCCCTGGTGATCTAGTGGTGGGTTTACCATGGCTTGACGACGAACATGCCTCTTTGCAATTTGGATGGCACTACGCGCGTTTTTAACCTAATGGATGGGACAACGGTAGAGACTCAGATTGAGGAGCGACGTCCTGAGTGTTTACTAATGTCATATGTTAAAGTTCAGGAACTAATGCGCAAGACGCGCCGCAGAAGGGGACACAATGCGGAATTTTACGTGATTAACGTTTCGCCAGCAGCAAAACAATCGACTGAGTTTCACACTCGAGAGGAGTAGCTTATTGCTGAACAACGTGACAACTTCCGGTCGTTACTCTACGATGACTTCCCGGAGTTACTACACCTAGTTAATTCGCCGCATGAAAGCCGACATTGGGATCACCCCATTGAAAATACTTGCCCGATGAAACGCCCGGGTCTTAACTGATTGTCACCCGCAGAGCGTGTTGAGCTTAACCGACAGCTCAAAGACGCAATGGAAGGTGGCTTGATCCGACCCAACTATAGTGAGTTCGGCTCGCCAATTCTTTTTGTGCGTAAAGTTGATGGCTCGCTACGCCTATGCATTGACTATCGTGGACTTAACGAAGTTACGCGTAAGGACGCCTACCCACTTCCGCGTGTGGACGACACACTCGATGAGCTCAAGGACGCGAATTGTTACACGCACCTCGACCTCGCGTCTGGCTTTTGGCAAGTTCGAGTATGTGATGAGGACGTCCATAAGACAGCGTTTTAGACCCCCGATGGCTTGATGGAGTGGGTCGCCATACCGTTCGGACTACGCAATGCACCGGCTACTTTTCAAAGGATAATGAATAACATTCTTCGCGACTTTTTACATGAGTTTGTCACCGTCTACCTTGATGACGTCTGTATTTACAACCGCATTCTGAATGAACATCTGGAGCGCCAACGTTTGGTTCTTCACCGCTTTAAGGACGAGAGCTTGAAGTTACGCCTTAATACGTGCTTCTTCGGCCTTCAAGAGATGGAATATCTTGGCTATACTGTGTCAGCTAGTAAAATTTCCGTTTCGACAAGGAAAGTCGATGCCGTTGCAGAATGGCTAGTGCCTACGACGCAGAGGGAGGATCGCAGTTTCGTGCAAATCTGCAACTTCTATGCCAGATTTATTCATCATTTTAGCGACCTTACGTCTTCATTGACGGACTTACTCCGGGAGCCCCCGCGACATAAGGTTACGCTTACACCTGCTTGTTTGGAGGCCTTTGAAACTCTCAAGATAAGGCTCATTTCCGCGCCATGCTTGATCCTTCCGGAGGTCTGCTCGGACGCAACGTTCACCGTGGCTACAAATGCTTCGTTTGTGGAGATTGCAACAATCCTCATGCAAGACCAAGGAGGCGGACTTCAACATGTCTCTTACATGGCGCGTAAGCAGAATCTAGCTGAGCGTGGCAACAGTTACTCCGCGTACGGTTTAGAAGCTTTGCCCGTATGCGAAGTTGTCAAGCATTGGAGGTATTGCCTCGAAGGGTGCTCTACGTTCCTTGTCGTCACAGACCACGACACACTGCGACATATGGTCAGGCAACCGAATAACAACTTGAGCAAGCGTCAAGCACGTTACGTGCCGGACTTGCAACCGTTTGTGGGCTCGATGACACTTGCGTATCGGAAGGAAGCTCTAAACGAAGCTAATCCGTTGAATCAGCGCCTTGACTTCGTACCTCATGCCACAGTTCCCCTATTTTGGGATGGCGAAGTTTTCATTGTTACAACATGTTAAACTTAATGACGGTTAACACGTTGCAGTTGAGCATGAGTTCGATGATCTCATTCGCGAGGGGTACTCCCAAGACTCGTTCTATGCGGACGAGGGTAAGTGGACAAAATACAGCCGGATTGAAGCCAAAGATGGGTACTTCTGGAGTCTCAATCGCCTTTGTGTCCCGCGTAACTCTGAGCTCCGACTGAAAGCGATCACAGAGCTACACGAAAGTTCATCAACTGGTCACAAAGGAGTTGCTAATACTCTTGCTAAAGCGCTCGACAGATTCTGGTGGAAACATATTCGCCAAGATGTGATAGAGTTTTGTGAGCGATGCGTCGGGTGTCGACGAGCATAGATTCAACCATAGATTCCTGCAACTCTTTACCCATTGCATGTTCCACCCAGACCGTGGCATACAATTGGTCTTGACTACTTGACACACTTACATGTGAGCAGTGGCTTTGACAATGTGATGATTGTGGTCGACCATGTGACTCGAATGGCCCATTTCCTGCCATGCACATAGAGCGTAACAACTGAGGAAAGTGCTAAATTATTTTACAAGGAGTCTACATATTACACGGACTGCCTCGTGTGCTAGTTAGTGATCGCGATGCAAAACTCGCCAGTGGCTTCTCCTCGGGACTGTCTGATCATGTCATCCAGCCAACACCCGGAGACGAATGGACTAACGGGGCGTGTTAACTGCACGTTTCAGCAACTTCTTCGTTGCATCCGTTGCTGCGACGGATCTAACTCTTGCCTCAAGTGGAATTTGCGTACAACGCTTCTTGTGCGCTCGGAATTCAGCTCAATCCCTTCGAGACTAAGCTTGGGTTCTCTCGTGAGGAGCCCCCTGATCTATAGTTCAGCATGCGACCTTCGATTCCATTTTCGCAAGACGCGTATGAGCGGTTAAGACTGCTACATTAAGTACATGCTTAGGTACGTTCGATGTTACAGTTGCACAAAGATGAAATGCAAGCTCGTACAGAGCCGTCGATAGCCCCGCACTTCGTCTGAGGAGACAAGTCGTCAGTTGTCAAAACAAACATCTTCTTACGAGGACAGTCAAACAATAAGCTAAGGGACAAACAGCTTAGACCTTTTACGGAGACCTTTTACCTTTTATGGAGATGCAGATTCGGAAACATGGTTATAGATTGAAACTCCTAGCGACATTACACAAACATCCCATGTTTCATGTGAACAACCTACGACCTTGCTCTACTGGTTTGCTACGACTAGTTGTCCCGCTAATTGTCCTAGAAGGAGACGACGAAGAGTTTGATGTCTCTCACATCTCTCTTGTGTGCATCAAGTCGTTACTTGGACGACGACGCAAACATTTACTCTTCATGACGCACATTTGTGATGACGACATTCCACCTGTCTCGCACCGATTGAACGAAGTCCATCAAACCACGGCGTTACAAGATTTCTTGGAGACGCCCCAATGGTACAAGTTTGCCAAGACTTAGGCGTACATCGACTACACGCTCGCTCACCCATCGCGCATTCCCAAGTCCCAATAAATGCTTCAATGAAGGAGCTTTGACCACAGAGGTCTTCCTCACGGCGGCCTCATTCATCTTTCAAGAGGGGGAGAGTACAAGTGTGACGAGTGTAGTCTTGCAACAGTACATCGCAAGACATTATACATGTACTCGTTGCTAATTCTAATTCGTGCTTTTCCATCGGAAGGACGTACAACGTGGGTACGTCGCTAATGCAATATAGCAAGGGTTGTGATGCGTATTATACAACCACTACCTCCCGGTACGTACATGTACGCAAAGTTATCTAACTAGCCATACGACGCGCCAGGCGAGGTTTCCAATGCAGAATGTGATTCCCCAAACTCGACGATCCGCATCGCTAGTCTGTCGATGACGGTTGGAAAGGCCTAGCACATGGCATGAGGACCAAGCTAGAGGGGTGCAACCTATGTAGGCGGAAAACTATTTATAAGCCTAGTGTAGTAGAGGGAGGTGACGGAACCTTTTAACAATTCCTTTGTTTAAGTACAATTTACTTTTAAAACACTAACAATCAAACATCGTCTCATCTCTACCTCCATTTTGCACCTCCACCTGCAAAGAAGCAATGACACACTGAACAAAACAGATTTGTGTTTGCAGTTAGCTTTTTGAAGGCCAACTGCCACATCGGTCTTGCCGGAGAATAAAGGGGAAATGCTAGCGGAAAAACCCTCCTCACGCGGTCGCTCGTCGATCCCGCCGTCGCATCCCGTAAGCCCCGCCCCAAGGTCGTAGCCGCTCCTACCGTCGCGACTTTCCTCCTAGTCGAGGTCCCCCGTCACGTCGAGGGCAGGTGGGGGGGGGGGGGCGAGACAGCCAAATGAAAAAGCTAGCGCTCCTACCGCCGCTCTGAAAGGGTTTACCGGCCATTTCCCCGGCGATTTTTGTGCTAGTGCCCGGGTACATGTCTTGAAAATCAGCCAACGATCGAGCCCTCCACCCACCGTTTGCGCGTCCATTGAGCACCCTTGTTTCGAGTGCGATCCGTATAAGGAGTTAGGGCGGTGCATGTGAGGTATTTTTTGGCGAGAAGGGTACCGGCGGATCAACGGTGGGACGCAAGTGTTGGAGGTGGCGGCGAACAACCGGGAAGCGACGCTAGGACATGGCGCTCGTTCAAAGTCGACCAGCGCTCATGAGCTTGAGCAAACCCATCCGGGGGTAGATGCTCGACACCGGCAGCGAGGAGGATAGCCGCGGCGAGAGGAGCGGCACGGTCTAGCGGCGCTGATATTAGATCGGCTGCAGCCGGAAAAACCATGTGCATAGGGTCTTGGTAAGAACGCCCGTACACGGCACCTTTGAGGTCGGAGCCCATATCTGACTTTCCCACCCAACCTCTCCTCTCGTCGGTACTCACCATCGACATGAACGCCTCATGCGGTGTGCTAGAGTTGTCGCGAAAGCACACTGCCAGTATTTTACATGGCAACGTAAATCACAAGGAGATTGTGCCTGTTAAACCGTGCACACATGATGCGTAAGGACGATAACTAGCGCATACGTAGTTATAGTCACAGTCACGCAAAGGGACAGTCACACAGACAACCAACCCGAGGCATGGTGTCGGAACAACAAAAGTGTTAGTGCTTTAGCCTAGCGACTGCTCTATACCGAATCAAACAGGTTATCGGTATGTCCGATCTAGACATATACTAATCACATCTAGACTAGGTTACTTACAATAGCTACCTGCAACTAATAACTAGAATGTATAACTTACAACACTTCCCCGGATGGTAGCTACGGGATGAAGCGTTGCATTGGGTCTTGTCCTCCAAGCATTGCACTTCGGTGTCTTGCTAGTGCGGACCATGGGAGAGACTTGGTGAACATATCAGCCACCATTTGATCAATGGGGAGGTACCTCAACTTGATGGTTCCTTGCTCCACGTGGTCTTTGAGGAAGTGCCACTTCAGACCGATGTGTTTGGTCTTCTCGTTGACCAAGGCATTCTGGGAGTACGCAATGGCGCTTTGGTTGTCCTCCCAAATCGTGGTGGTTTTAGTGATGGGGTAGTTGAAGATCTCCTCCACGAGTTGCCGGAGGTGGAGTCCCTCCTTGGTGGCGTCAGCCGCAGAGTAGTACTCGGCTTCACACGTGGATTGAGCCACACAAATATGATGTTTGGACTTGTAGCTGATGGGCCCGCGTCCGAGGGTGAAGAGATAGCCCGAACGAGACTTGCAAGTGTTGCTGACGTTTGCCCAGTCACCGTCAACAAAGCATGTGAGTTGGAAATTGCGGTCCGTGCCCCCCCAACGTTAAGCGCATGTCGATGGTGCCATGGAGGTATCGAAAGATCTTTTCCGGAGCTTGCAGGTGTGCGTCTGTGGGGGAAGCTTGTGCGGAGCCGAGGATGCTCAACGCCGTGGAGACATCGGGACGCGTGCACACGGCCGCGTACTGGGGACTGCCCAGGAGGCTTGGGTAGGCGTCCTTGGCCACCCCGGTGAGAAGGGGTGAGGCCATGTGCGCGAGGCCACCGAGGAAGCCGGGGTCCATAGGAAGGGACGACGGCTTAGAGTCGGTCATGCCGTACTTGGCGAGAATGTCGCGCAGGTATTTGGATTGGTCTAGCTAGATGGTGCGAGCCGAGCGATCGCGGGTGATGTGCATGCCGAGGAGTTGGGAGAGGGAGCCCAGGTCCTTGATCTTGAACCGTGCGCCGAGCTGAGCCTTGAACCATGTAAGCCATGCGGCGTCATTGCAGGCCTTAAGAATGTCATCCACGTAAAGTGCGATCATGGCGAAGACGGGACCGGTGCGGAAGACGTAGGTGCACGGATTGGACACACGTTGTTGCCACCCGTGGTCGACGAGCCATGCATGGAGCAGCATATTGAATTCGCGAGGGGACTGCTTAAGTCCGTAGAAGCAGCGCTTGAGATGACACACCTTGGACGTGCCATTACTGAATCCGAGGGGCTGGCGGATGTACACGTCTTCCTTGATAGGAGCGTAGAGAAACGCAGTGTCGATGTCAAGTTGACACAACTCAAGGTCACGGGCGGCTGCGATGGTTAGGAAGAGGCGCAGGCTGGCCATGCGGATGACATGGGAGAACGTCTCAGTGTAGTCAAGGCCAACGCGTTGGCTGCACCCTTTGGCGACGAACCATGCTTTGAAGCGGGTGACATCGCCGGTAATGTCGGACTTGACTTTGTAGATCCACATGATGTTAACGACCACGCGACCATGGGGAAGGTCGACGAGTTCCCATGTGCCGTTGTCTATGAGGGAGGAATACTCATGTTGCATAGCGGCTTGCCACTGGGGGCCTGGGCGTTGTCCAACGCAGCCCGGTACGATTTCGGTTCCACACACTCTCGGGCGGAGAGGAGAGCGACGGCAGTAGGCAATGTGCCGGCAGGTGTGTGGGAGGGGGCCAGTGATAAGTCCGGGCACGTGAGGTTGCTCGAAGATGTCCTCTTTGGCTTTGCCCAGCTCATGGTCACAACACGCTGTAACGAGTGTCGGCGGGTAGGCGGATATGTGGGCAACAAGTTCGCCGTAGCGAAGGGGATGAGACCGGAGCCGAGTCAAGCGAGGGGTTGTAGGAGGGGGTTGGGCTTTGGGCAAGGTGGTGTCGATGGGGTGGGACTGTGGTGAGGTGTCTTGGGGTGGTTCGGCATCCGAGGAGTCGGTGATGACCGAGTCGATGGAGAGGCGTGTGCCGAAGCCCGGAGTGTTTTCATGAAAGACGACATGGGCGAAAGTGGTGATGCGGCGAGTCTCCGGATTGTACGTGCGGTACCCGGGTCCGTCAAGGGGATAGCCAACCATAACGACACGAAACGCTTTCTCACCGAGTTTCCGACGCAGCTTGTCTTGCACTTTGGTGAAGACGGCGCACCCGAAGACGCAGAACTTGGATGCGTCAGGCACCGACGACGTAAGGAGAGTGAGGGGGATGCCACCACTGAGTCTGACTGAGCGAGTGTACGTGCGGATGCGGAGGTACACAACAGTGCTGATAGCGCACGACCACATGGAATTGGGGATGGCCATGCTGTGGAGCATCGCAGAAGCATTGTCCCGGATAGTGCGCCAAAGGCGTTCGGCTTTGCCGAGCATGTGATGGGCATATGGGGCAGAGAAATGTACTCCGACGCCAAGGCGTGCGCACATATGGCGGGTGTCGGCAGCTTAAAATACAGAGTCCGAGTCCAATTTTATGACCGGTGCGAACGCGCCCGATTGTGAGTGATGGCATACATGCAAGTGTTTGATGTCCAAAAGGATGGTTTCGAGCTCATGGCATGCGTCGTCCTTTGACTTGAGAAACCGCACCCACATGTAATGGGTATGGTGGTCGATGACGAGCATGCAATAGCGCAGGCCATGCGGGGAGGGGACATTAACGTGACCCCAAAGGTCACAGGAAAGGTTGAGGAGAGGACGTGTGGGTTTCGCGCAAGCGATTGTGTTGCGTGGTGCAGCAGTGGCTTTGTGGAGCAAGCATGAATCGCAAGAAACATTTTTTACAGAGCTCGATAATGTTGGACTAGTCGGAACACCGTGTGCGTGCCGGGCTTGTAGGCATTGCATGTCGAGATGTCTAAACCGGCGGTGTCGCAGTACATGGTCGCACTGGGCAGCAAGGGCAACACGAGAACATGGGTCACGCGCTATCTCCGCGGAGGGGCTTGAGGGGAGCTCTATCTGGTGGGGTAGGAGGTAGAGACCGTTTCCGGACGGCTCTAGTACACCCATTCATGTGGGCACCACAAGAAGACCAGTGTCAGAGTCAGTGGGGAAGACGAATTCACAGCCGCTGTGGGACTGCATCTAGCTAACACTAAGAAGTATGCCGATGCATTGAGCAGAGCGAGAAGACGTGTTGGGGGTGTATAGTGCGTGTGTTGTGCGGTGAATAACCGGCCGGAGGCAAGTCTAACAGAGATCCGCACAGAGCCAATGTCCACGTCGACACCGACCCCACCCACGCGAGAGGGAGCGGAGGGGGGAGGGTGAATGTAACGAAGTCACCTCGAAACGCGGTTAAGTTGATTGAGCAAGCTGAATCAAATACCCAGAACTGTGAGAGTTCACGACCCGGGGCGAGGGAAGAGGAGAATGCTACATAGTTGAAGAGGACACTAACCTCGGTGTCATCGTATTCATCCGTGTAGTCCTCGAGGGTGGGCAACCCGGCCGGGTCGTCGGCAGTGACTTCACTAAGTAGAGCTGCGTGCCCAAAAGCAGAGCCACTAGGGGCGCCGTACTTATGTATGATCATTTTCCGCTTCGCTAGGGTCCACCTCAAGAGAGCGTCATCTGGGGAAGTGCAGGAGGACAGAATGTGGTCCATGATGCCACAAGCGCTGCTCTTGTTGGGGAGGCCGCGACCACCACGCGAACCACGTGGGGGGTGTCCTCGACTGCCGTGTGACCCGCGGCCGGCAGCGACAAACGCAAAGATGGGAGGGAGTGACGTGTCGGGAGGTGTCCCGCCCGGAGCATCGTCCTCGTTCATGTTGTGTGCCAGGTGAAAGATGCTGGCCATCACCTCATCGGCTGACAACATGTAGTCTGTGTCGAATCCGTTGATGACACACTGTTTAGCTTGTCCGAAAGGGCCGGTGCTGGAAATGCCACGCAACATGAGGAGGCCGAGGTTGTGGGGGTGGATGGTCGCGGAGCCATCAACCATGTGACATGTCTCGTTGTAGTCATCGAACGTCTGCCTCTTGAAGTGGACATATTCAGTGAGGGATTGGCCGGGGCGCTGCCTGAGCAGGAGGTTGTCCAGCAGAGTCAGAGAGCGAGCAAAGGACCGGGAGTCGAGGCGTAAATTCAGGATGTCCCACGCGGCAGTGGCGCAGTCCGGACGGGCAGGGGAGACACACTTCATTGCCTGGTCAGCGCACTGATTTGCGCTAGCTGCATGAAGGAGCAATGTGTAGGCGTAGTGTTATGTCTGCTCATCCAACCATACACCCGATTGGCGGATAGCCAGGTGTGGGATGAGGTACGCTGCCTTGAGGGAGAGGACATTAAGGAAGTTCCTCTTCCATTGCTTGAAGTCCGTGGTTGGCCCCATGGTGGGGACGGACATCTTCATGGACCGGTTGAGTGCCTCTTTATCGAAGCCGGGGCGCCTGCCGGCGGCGCAGCGGCGGCGGCCCCGGAGGGGGGTGCGCTCGCAGGCCCGTCGGCACCTACCTCTACCTCCACGCGGTGGGCGCTAGTAACCCCGTAGCCGTGCTAGGCTTGGCACGGTAGGGGGCTGAACAAGGTACCGACAGCTGCGATCCGCGGGATCATCATCTATCGGGCAGCCATGTACGGAGGGTTTTGGAAAAGCATAATATCCGTACATGAACATAGGGATCTCCCGCTCGGCCAGTCCGATATGTTTTTTCAGCAACTAAAGACTCACAAATACTCTCCCGCCACGGCGGGAACGATGTCTGCGGATATCTTTTGGCGAGGAAGGGTACGGATGGATCAACGGTGGGACCAAGGTGTTGGAGCTGGCGACGGACATGTGGGAAGCAGCGCTAGGGCACGGCGTTCGTTAGCAGCCGCCAACCCTGCGACAATTTTAAGTCTACCTTTGGGGCGAGGCCTGAAGCTACGAAGGACGGAGATGGGTCGCGGTCGGAGGAGCGGCACGGTCTGGCGGCGGCGATCCTTAGGATCAACCGCCGCCGGAAAAACCCGGTACGGGGGGCTTTTGGAAAAAATTCCCGTACCCAACATCTTTTGTGGCTCGGCTACTCGATCCCTGTTTCCGACCCACCCCTCCCCTAGTCGGTACCCGGTTATCGACATGCTGCCTCATGCAGTGTTCCTAGGGTTATCGAAACGGCACACTGCTCGTTAAGGCGGCCCCCTAACAACGTAAACCACCGGGGGAGGGTACGGCCGGCCACATCGCGATCAAATGGGTGTTGGAAACAAACGGAACAAGGACAAGGGACAAGAGAAAATCTGGCACGGGGGCAGGATAGCCAGCCGGACACCGTCTGCAGCTTAGGTATTTACTCTTCTTAGCCCCCGAAGGAGGAGGGACGACTCGGCTAGGTGGCGAAGTGCGTCGGGAGGAGCAACTACTACCTCGGGCGGGGAAGAGGACGGATCGAGACGGGACCGACGAAGATCTGAGCGAGGGGTTTTTTCACATGCCTTTCCCCCTTAGCTCCGGCAAGACCGGAGTGGCACGGTACCCGAGGTCAGGCACATTCGCCTCGACCATCTCACGCTGACCAGCTTCGCTGATTAGCATCCCCGCAGCGGCTGGAGCAGGCCCCGTATCGTGGAGACTAGCGACACTTTTTATTTCATATTGTATCCAAAAACACGTATAGATCAAATAATGATAAATACCTTGTTACGTGTATGTTTTAGACGGTATCTATCGTCACTGCCAATGGAGAGGTTGGGATTAGTGGTTCACGGTCTAGCCCACGCTTACGAGTCCACATTGGCTTAGCACGGGGGGCCCAGAGACAACAACCTCTTAATACAGGTATTGTTGTAAACAATTTCAATTTCAATTTCAATATCGAAGCCGGTCGCTTCGTGGGCCGCGTGTCCGATGACCACCGGGTCTATGGTTGGGCAACGGTTGCCACTGGTGGGGTGACCACCGCGCTGAGTAGGAGGGGAATGCCGGCCATGGAAGGGACGATGTGGTCCACCCGGAAAGGGAGAGTAGCCGGTCACCGCGGGCGGCGGGCCGTACGGGCGCATGCGGCCACGGGAGGCAGGGACGTGGTGCGGCGGCGCCTCCGGGAAAAAGGTCCGAGGATCGGGAGGGCATACCCTGCGGGAGGGTATAAAGGGGGTGGTGGGAGCTGTTCCACGGGCAGGTCGTGGGGCGAGGGTTCGCTGTGCGCATCGTGACGGCGGTGTGCGACATGGGGGTCGCCAACAGCAACCGCAGCGGTAGCTGCATCGTGGGCCGGCTGCGCGTCCAACCGAGCGTCGGGGAAGAGAGGTCCGTGTGTGGGAGGGGCGTAGCCAAGGGGATTCACTGAGTGGCCGTCGCCTAGGGGTTGGAGCTGCGCATCGCGACGGCGCTTAGCGACAGAGGGGTACGCAACAGCATTAGCATCAACAACAACATCAATAGCTACGTCGGCGGACTGCGCGTCGAGGCGGGCGTTGATGAACATCATTTGCACCAGGACGAGCGCGAGGGTATCATGGGAGGGAACGACAGAGCTCTGCTGAGAGCCGAGGTGAGGGGAATTAGGAGGCAAAACATGTGGAGAGTCGGCATAGCGAGTTCTTGGCGCCATTTCGACAAAGGAAGAAAAAAAAAACAAAAAAAACAGGCAGCTGTAAAAACCGCTAGCCGGACTTGTGCCTAACAACGGTTTTAGAGAGACGGCTTGATCCAATCCGACCCCTCGGCTTGATGCCCCGGGGTGTCTCAAAGCACCTTTTCTGTATCCTCCACCGTGTGTGGGGCACAAGTCGGGGCCACATGCCAGTGCAGGTGGAGAGATGCGCTGGCGGCTGAGTCGATTATAAAATATATTAATATATTAAGCTAGGGCTGTCGTGCACCATGTGTATGCGTATTCACCCGATAGTGCCCCCCCCCCCCCCCGTCTCTAGCTCGGAGCCTCGGACATGTGTGCTCCATGTCCACACACGACGAGTGCGTCGGTGTGGGTGGCTGTCTGGCGTCCTCGAGCAGCTGACTTAGGTGGGGTGGAGGGTGGGTTTTAAAGCGCAGTTTATATTGGCGGTACCGCCGACTACAAGGTGAAAGCACCAATTGTGTATATAAACTTGCCTTCTGCGGGAGAGGTGGCGATCGCAGCTCGCCGAACCAAGTTGTCGAGCGTGAGTGACGTGAGGTGGGGGCCCATAACCTGTTAATCCGTGCACACACGATCAGTAAGGACGATAACGAACGCATGCATAGTTACATTCACAGTCACGCAAAGGGACAGTCACACAGACAACCAGCCCGAGGCATGGTGTCGGGACAACTTAAGTGTTAGTTTTGTAGCCTAGCGACAGCTCCGTACATAATCAAACATGTTATCGGTATGTCCGATATAGACATGTACTAATCATATCTAGACTAGCTTACAATAGCTACCTGCAACTCATAACTAGAAGGTATTACTATCAACAAGGTACGGGCGGTTTTGTATGGATTCGCCGGTGCCGAAAAACAATTGGCAGCCGACCGGGACGACACAACAAACTCGACGGGAGGAGCAACAGAAGGCAACCAATTGTGGCTATGGTTTTCTTCCCCATGTTCCAAAGGGATGGGAAAGCCTATGCTAGGAGGAGGGCTAGAACGGGTGGAGCGGCTATTATCTCGGGCGAAGGTGTGCGTGGATCGAGTCGGGGCCTTTGACGACCTGAGCGAGGGGTTTTTTCGCCTTCCCTCCCCCCCCCCCCCCCCCCCCCCCCCCCCCCCCCCCCCCCCCCCCCCCCCCCCCCCCCCCCCCCCCCCCCCCCTTCACCCACCCGCCCCGGCACGACCGGAGTCGCACATGAGCTGAGGACATGCATGCCTTACTCGACTAACAAATGCTGACCATCTTGGCTCATCAACACCTTCGAGCGGCGGGAGCGGGCCGCGCATCGCACAAATAGCAACACATTATTTTTCACATTTTTCGTAGCGATAGACCATGTCGGTCCATGCTTAATTTATATCATGTTGTTATTGCGGACGGAAGGGATTGGACAAAAAGACGCCCCGGCGTAAAACCCCATTCCTAAGACCTAGATGGTAGTATTGGGTATGCCCTGAGATATTAACCGAATTATCGGTACTTGTTGTTTTTAAAATGTACTATTAATGTAACTAGACAATAAATATCATCAATAACTTTCCCCTTTGCACTCCCACCCGCAACATTCATTGTGTAAACAATATGCTAGAGAGACAAACTGCCACACTGGTTTCGGAGCGCTTGATTTTAACCGGCTTTCTATGTCGCGACAACCATTCATTGCTATTCGTTTGATTCGACATGGCTTCAGTTGGTCTTGGTAATTACGTGATGACTTTATGGTACGTCGGAAGTCCCAATGCTGCGAAATCAACCGGTAAGATGAACCTCTAACCGGTAAGATTTTGTTTCTTTCCGACCGCGATGCGTAACGAGGAATAATATGTTGACGCTACCTTTCCCGAAGTGTTCGAAGGGACCGGCGTGACCCTGATTGCCGATTATTTGATCATGTTACGTGGTGAAGTTGTTCGCGTACCGTTTCCCAATAGCGAGACGCAACACGTTAACGTGTACGCTGCATCGGTACTTGCGCCATACATAACTGGCCAACTGCGTACACCAAATAAGGTCTAGCAAGCTATGATTGCACATCCGATTATACAAGCAGATGGTTCTTACGTCTTGCCAACTTCGATTACGCTGGACTGCTTAAGTTTGACACCTGCGTTGACCGGGAGTATGAGCGCTTCCAAGCCTAAGCACGAGTTGCTTCATTTTGGCTTCACAACTCAATGTCAAACGTTTCGTACGTCAGTGGTTTCTCGTCAGCTCTTCATGCACTAGGACTCGACTCTACCGAAGGGCTATTTATTTTTCCGCGTTTCCGTGCTGTCGACTAATGCAACATGTGGATAAAGATACGGGGCCACCTGAAACATTTATGTAGAGGGACGCCGAGAGACTTGCGAATGCGAGTCCCACCTCCAGTCATGAACTTCGTTAGACTCGATGTAACCTTCAATGAGACGCAGCGTAAGGCGGCAATCCAATCACCTATGCAAATTGGTCTAGACTCCAACTCGAAGATATGCTTGGGACACAGCCACAAGTTTTCCAATGTTGGGCATAAATCATGAGTCGTACAACGCCGTAATGTAGGGTTCATATCAGGTTTTTGGACCCCTAAACAGATGGTGGCTCGAACGTTAAACTCATGACTCGTTATCTGTTTCTTTTGATGCGATGGTTACCAAGATACGTAAGACGCCCCATGCTATCGGACACCCGTGACGATGTGATTAATTCGCTTGTCGATCGTTCGCAAGGATCGACGAGCTACGCCAACCACACCCAACAGTTCAACGGCTTGTTCAAATGACATGACAACCACTTATGGACGACTTCCAGTGCGTCCGTCTCATTAGTGGGCTAGCTAATTTTCAGTAACATGCTCATGTCAAGTCCCGTCGATTTCGAAGGACAACACCATGACAATCTTGGAGGTCCAAAAAAAAAAAACGACATGGTGGTTGAGTATCCTCATGTGGGGCATGCGAGGACTGCACCTACCCCGACTGACATCCCAAGACGGTATAAACTCAACAAGAATCGTCCAATAGACGCTCAAGACAATGATTGAGCCAAGAAACTTCGGGGCGATTGAGCTGGTCGTGGTCGTGTGCGTGTAAACCGTGGAGGCATATGAGCGGACTTGCTCACAACTCCAACCTAATTGGCTTCGTTTGGCGCCCTTCGGAGGCGTAGCGGCGGCGGCCCCGGAGGGGGGTGCGCTCGCAGTCCCGTCAGCAATCACCCCCACCTCCTCGTGGTGGGCGCTTGTAATCCTATAGCCGTGCCATACCTGGCACATTCTGGGGCTAGGCGGGGTGAAAACCGGCGGTTGCGATCCGCGAATAAGCAAATGTCGAAAACCCTCAACACGGAGGGGTTTTATTGAAATTGAAATTGATATTGAAATTGTACACAGCGAGCCGGCAAACTGGACCGGAGGCCATCTATCGGGCCACTCTGCCTAGCCATACATGACTTATGAGCAAGTTAGGCCCGGGTCTCTTCGACCATGTACACCTATCGACACACCTAGCTTCACTGTGTGTCGACGTTACTTGGGAGTTAAAGAATTGTAAGCAATCACAGCAGTTGCCACAGCCCCCCCGCCTAAGCAGTAACAACGCAATAATTTGTAATCAAGAACAACAGATGTAAAAATAAATCCATTTGTCAAGAAATGCAAAACTAAACTGCTGCTCGACTTTCACGATGCACGGCCCGCTCCCATCGAACCGGGGAGCCGACCGGCCTAGGCCGGTCGGCGTTCGGGAGGGACGACGGGCCAACCTAATCTAGCTCCCGGGTGACTTCGGTCTTGCCGAAGATAGGAGGGGAAAGGCTGGCAAAAAACCCCTCTTCACGTGGGCGCTCGTCGATCCCGCCGCCGCATACCCTAAGCCCCGCCCCAAGGTCGTTGCCGCGTCTACCGACTCGACGGTCCTCCTTGTCGAGGTCCCCCGTCACCTCGAGGGCACGTGGGGGGGACCGAGACACACAAACATATAAAAAATTGGCGCTCATGCCTCCGCGTCTAGATTTATCCTCTCATTTCCCCGGTTTTTTCTTTGTTTGGTACCCGGGTACCTGTCAAATAGCCCGACATGCGCTCGTACCCTGCCCCCTATGATCGCGCGTCCACCGAGCAACCTTTACTGAGCGGGGGCCTCCGCGCCCACCCGGGCCCACACTCAAGAGTATGTAGGTCTGTCGGGGTAGTGGGTGTCGAAGAGGGGGGGGGGGGGCATGTCACTGTTGTCGGATCCGTCGGGCCGCGGGTGCACGGAAATTAGTCAAAACCCTCCGTGCGGGGTTTTCCGGCGGCGCCGACCCGGAGGGTCGTCGTCGCTAGATCGTGTCGCTTCCTCCGTCGCGACCGGCCTCCTTGCCGCCCAAGCTTACTCCTCCCCCCGGGAGACGTAACTTGTCGACGTAGTGTTTCGCTAGTGAGCGCCCTGCCGTGGTGCTTCTCCCCAATTAGCTCGACGCCGGGTACGGACATTAGTTTTGTTTCCGAAAATGGAGGGTTTTTAACAATATCATATGTACAGCATCGTCAAGATTTCCCTCTCGGCTAGTCCGATATTTCTTTTCGAGGCTGGATACCCCTTACATATGACGCTCATGGCCACGGGTGGGACTTGTATTTGATGAGTTCTTTGGCGGCGAGGAAGGGCGTTCGCTAACAATCGACTAGGTATGTGAGTCTCTAGTCGCCCCATGGGCCGCCTACGTTTCCGTGCTTCCTCGAGCGGCGCGTGAGGCGCCGCTTGTCGCCTCCACGTGCTGCATTCTTGGCGTTGCCTAGGAGTTTCCTTAGTTTAATGTGCTAGGTTTGTGCTTCCCTTTGCGGTGCCTTTGATTCCGTGTTCGTCTTGTCACTCTTGCCCTTTTGTTTCCCCTCCCTTATTCCCTCTTGTCCGTGCTCATGTTGTTCTTCTTGTAATCCTCTAAAACTCGTACCTGAGGATGATCGATGTTGAGTTGAGGTTTGTTTCGAACTTCTGCTCTCAGTCATGTTTGCAAAACGCCGCCTGTAGAGGGTGCCGGTGCGGGTTCCCTGCCAGTCCCATATCCCGGGGGCGCAAAATAAAAATAAAAAAATACTCGTACCCGTAATCATATTTCTCATACTGCGCACCTGTAGTACGCCGTCACTGTATGTGTTGCGGTTCCCGTACGGATACGCGCTTGGCCGATCGTGCGTGCCCGTGGCGACAATGACTGGCGCGAGCTCAGCAGTTCATGAGGTACCTGTACCGGGTACCTTTGCCAAACAACAGCGGCTGCTATAAGATCAAAGCTCTTAATGGTGCGATACAAGCTGAATTCAATTGAGAGGCATCGTTGCCCGCGTTCAGAAAAGCAAGGAGGACTTGGCCGGTAGCTGGAGTCACGGAGTGATTTACGGGTGAGTTGATATGCCGTAAACATTGCTGCGGTGGACTGAACTATACAGGTAGGACGTAGGCAAGTAGGAACAGCTAAACGCGCATAGCTGACGAAGCGTTATCCCGACTCGCCGCTGGTGACTCCTGCGCAATATCATAACCTTTTGCTCTTGATTTCGAAGCAAAGCTTCGATCTTCGTCTTGAACACAACGACCCGCCGAACGTCAACACACACGAGTACGCGGCAAATATGTCTCCAACGACATATAGGGGTATGGTACCTCAGTTGTAGTACTCAGCGTCAGGGGAGCTAAAGTATCTCCTCGAAAGCTGACATTGAACTTTCTGTCGAGCCGCAAGAGGCTCGCTGTCCAGTGGCTCTTTTTTTGCGTCGCTATTGACACTGTACCAGCTAGCCTCACTGTATAGCTATGAGACTGACTCAACGCCCAGCAAGGCGCGGCCGCCGACCGGGGATATCATTTTCGCCTGGGAACTGTCTTGCTCGTACTTGTCACTTGCCGTATTTCGCGACAGCTGTACTGCAAGAAACACAGGGTGTGGGTGCCGTAACATCTTCAGACGGCATACCTGGATTAGCCTTCGTAGTCCCCCCTGGGTTTGTGGGAGTGACTCTGTGTCAGTGTAGATTTGTAGAACAGCAGAGGCCGTTTGTAAAAGAGCAGTAGCCGTCGAAAGATTTGTATGCGACCGCGTTCCGACTTGATTATGAGGGTCGGAATACGTTTATTATATCGCCGCGGGACGACCAGCCTGAGGCACGGTGACCACTGCTCCACACCGCCAAGATTGACCGTCTGACATAGCGTTTCTAAAGTTAGTGTGGTTTGCTTGCAGGTGGGACTATATTCGGCGGGTATACTAATCAGTTACTCAGCGTTGTCGCGCGTACCGCTGTGCGGTACACAGTCAGCCAATAACGCACCCCTAGTCAGCTTACGCCATACAGACAGGAAGATTGACGTCAGACCAGCGACGGCGGCCCTGTGCTATTGGAGCGGCGCGCCGGGACCGTGCGATAGGGGAGAAAATGCCGGGATGCGTAGTTTTACCCGATATCCTGCGTAGTCGGAGCGAGTCAAACGGAGACAGGACGAGTCTCAAGCATCACTCGCTTCAGCGCATTCGCGAAGGCCTTCTCAGTTCGTTGAGCGAGGTCCATCTTCCCGCAATCATCGCTAACAGTGCTGCTCCTCGAGGCAGTCATTCGGTACGCCTTAATTAATGCCACGCTAAATTTCACCTGACGCGTAAGTTGCTATAAGTGGTGTTTGTGGGTTGGTCTATGCACGAACGACTTCACCCACATCAACACTCGAACTGACTGCTTCCAGCTAATTGTTCAACTTCTGGACTGACTGACATTTCTTGCTTCGCGGATTGGACGCTTATCAGCAGATACAGCATATTAAGCGGCATAGGCTATCAGAGGAGCACGATCCGGCAGTGCGTGCTGTTCTACCCAGAAAACCGCAACGCCATTCTTTGGACAGCTACCAGCCGACAAGGAAACCCCGGGAAACGACGGTAGGTCATTGCGGCGTGAAGAACAATAGCCAGAATTTTGCATAATTTGCCACACTACGGGTGACGGGAAAAGTGCAATCCGTGAAATCATTATTCTGTGGTATTCCGTAATTTACGTACATCGACAGTTATCATCGGAAAAATCCCCAAATTTAAGCGTTGATGAGTGACCTCCCGTACAATGTACATCCCCATTTGTTTAGGCTCTTCCGATTAAATGTGTTTCTTTAGATCCCAGCACCATCTGCTCAACTTTGTTTGTATGGGTCTTCTAGTACTTCAGCAGTATTAAGCTACTTGCTAGTTAAAAACTGTCACTCCCACAACTGTTTTTACTGAAGCAATGCATGGTTATGTGCATAAGGGTGTATTATGCCATGTACAAGTATAAAATGGAGATGGGGTGGGGCATGTAGTTTTGGAACCATGAGCATATTACACAAAGTATAACGCAACCCTAATAATCATACGGTGGCCCTAGCCACCCCTCCATGTGTGCATCAAAAGTGCTGTGATGTCGCTGAGCTGCCAACGGTCATGCTGTCGCATGCTGTTGACTAATTTTTGCCCTATGACTGCGCAAGGCTACCTTCCTATTGAGAGTCTTCAACTTCTCCTCGCAGTTAGCCTAGGGTTTAGGTTCCGAATTTACCCTAAACACTATACCCTTAACCCTCAATGGGGGTCATATACTGCTGAGATACGCACGTACATATTTGAAATACAAATGCAGAATACCCCCTCCTTTCGGTTTTCGCCAGAATTCAGAACCTAAAACAACATGTTTAATCGGAACGGCCTAAATTTGCCACACGGGCGACGAAGCAAGCGCTATCCATCAAATCAGCATTTTGCGGCGTTCCGTATATACTTACAGCGATAGTTGAACAAATCCTAAAATGTAGGCGTTGATATGCGACCTCGCCTACCGAGCATGTACATATCTTCTTGTTCATGAGGAAATAGAAATAATTAATTGCCGAGATGTGCAAATTGTGATTGTCCGAATTTGTGTAGTCTTGGGACGGGGCAACTGGACAACGAAGATCTTCCAGTTCTGAGCGCGACCGGTTAAAAGAAAGCAAACAGAGCGGCGTGCTTGCCGGCAATAAACTTCCATGGGACGAGACGGCATCGAAAGCGGGGCGAAAACAGGGTCGAGCGAAATTAGAGGCGGCCGAGGCGCGAGAGCAAAAAACCGGTAATCAATCGGGCAGTTCGCGGTCAGTCGACAAGGTAAATAAACACTTGCACCCTATTAAGTACCTTGCGTCCTCGTTCTTCATGATAACCTATTTATCACAGCAGTAGTTAAATAGAAGACTTGCCATTGTGCGACTAGGTGGTGCAAAGCAGGAAAGGGAAACCGCCGACGCACCCTAATCGCGCGAAGGCGAAATCGATGCGCTCCATTCCTTCATCAGAGAGCAGCGGCGCGGGTTCTCCAGTGGGGGAGTTTAAAGGACGCGCGAGCTCTATCGACAACTGCGCGCTGAAGCCAGTGCCGAAATCTGCTGATGAAGCTCCAACAACGGTAAAGATTTATAAAAGCGTGTTTGCCATTGCATTGTGTTTGTTCATTCCAAGAACCGGACTTCACACTTGATAAGTCCTAAAGCGTGTTTGTGCTCGATCGACAACATCAGTTGAAAGAGCATGTGCGGTGGTGAATGGTATGACGACGTGGTTTTTTCTTGGTTGTGATTTTCCTGTCCAGATTGTCATTTCCGCCTCAACGAGCTCGCGCGAAGTCAGAGCTCACATTCATAACATCCAGAACGCCCTGAAAGCGCCGGATGAAATACGAATTTTCAGAGGCATAAGACTCGTCAAGGTGGCGTACCTGAAGAAACTGTACTCTGCTTACAGGCGGATGGAGAGGACGTCTGGATGTGAGCCTCCCTCCCCACAGCTACCAATTCGCTGCTTAACACCTTATTCGCTGCTTATTTGCTGCTTATTAATACCTTAATACAAATTAGCTGCTTAATTTGCTCCACTGCTTGTTCTTGTAAGATTTGTTTTGATTTGCTGCTTCATACCATAATACCACTTCGCGGCTTAAAAGCGCGAAAATTGCTGTTACAAAGCGCTGTCACTGTATATATATATTTGCTAATCCGGTGGGCATCAGTTCCTAAACTGTTACCCGTCTCCAGTTTGGGCAGTTCAGACGGAGCATGCTTGCTTTCCTTGGTACCCGCTTTCTTGAATGCATGTTTAATCGGCTATTTGTTTTTCTAGATTGATACGATGATTTTTCCTGATTATTTTTAGCATATTTTGTTAATTTGTTTATTTATTTTTGAATGAATCAAATGTTTATAATGTATTTGCCCGCCACAGGGTATCTTTGCAAGACTATATTTAGAACATTTATTTTCTTTGCTTGTGTATCCCTCTTCTTTCTTTGTGATTTAAGTATTTGGATATCTATCAGAACGGAAAATAAATATATTTGCTGATAAATTGCGAATGTAATATACCATATCATCGGAAGGTTTGTTTATGTTGCTGACTCTGCCATTTACGGGCTGACATGGCGCTGCGAAGATGGGCAGGACCTGTTGCTGCGCCCGTCGGAGGTAAGAATTACTTACTGATTTTATTATAGGCCATTCACGCCAAATCTTACGCGGTCATTTGCCGTCAACGCCCCCAATGATTGTGACACCTCTGTATGATATGCAGCGACCTGTAAAGCTCGGACATTTTGAGTCGTTGCCCCTCTGATCGAACCTGCCGCTGTATTTTGTAGAGCGACCATCTGTCTGTGAACCCAGCAAATTTCGCAGCGGGAACAACAACGGGTGAAGGAGCGCAGAGAACGACAGACACTGAAATCATATTTGCGGTGAGCAACGACTTTGCCATTTGCGACTGAAGAATATCTCAGCAGCCCCGATATGTTTACGTTGCTCAATGTCGGATGATTTTTTTGATACTATGAGTCTATCACGAGGGGTGGGAAAATGACGGCCACGAGCACTCTGTCTCTACTCGTGCTCACGGCGTGCAGGACTGGCTGAAGTTCGAGTACCCAGAAGCCACGCGAATGGAGCTGCAGCTGCTCAGTGTAACGGCCCGGAAGCGAAACGCGGATCCACGAATGGTAGCCGAAGCACAAGCCGAGTTTCGCGGCGTCGATACCGACGGCGATGGGCGGGTAAGCCTGGACGAGATGGAGGACTACTGCCTGCACATCCGGGATGACGTGTACGCGCTGATGCGGACGCTACCGGAGTATGTCAAGGAGGACCTGTACCGCGAGGGAGGCAGCCTGGGGGAGGAGGTAATCCCGACCCTGTGGCAACACCACCCAAACATTCCGCGCTGTTCGGCTTGAAATATGCGATGGTGCTGCAGTTGCTTTGTGCTTTGTTGCGACAACCCTAGCTACCTCATTGTTGATTGACTCCGAACACTGATGGGATATGATTGGACGGGCCGGGGCATTCAATCAATAACAATACGTACTTGGCACCCACCGGCATTTGTTTCTCCAAGTACCAAGTGGAATAACTATTCGTGTATATGCAACAAGTGGTTGTGTATACGCAAGGGCGATATCGATGAAAGTGACGAATGCTGAAAGTGCTATAATGGGGGATGCCCCGCTTGATTCTGCATAGGACTTCATTAAGTGGTATATGAAGCAGCACTGGCCCGAGGACGCTTTCTTCGTGACGGTGCCGGTGGAGGAGACCCCCATGACGTGCGTGGCCCATGGAATGAACAGTTTGCTCAGCGACAGAGTACATAAATGTAACCTTGAACTGAAATTATCCTTCGCTGCTGGTGCTTATTGCTTACAGCGCATTCCCTTTTTCACTCGCTTCCCATTTTACTATGGACTTTGCATGGTCACCAATAACCATGTCTGATGACGAGAATTTGTTGCTCTGCTTTATATGTTTCCGCACACGAAGTACCGTGGCTTGTGGTATTTTGGACTCTTGTCTTGGTCTCACTTTGTACGTGTGCGTTGCTGTGGGCGCATGTTGACAGGATGTCGGTGATGATACCGAGTAACGGGCGGTAGCTTGTCTACCAACGACACGGACACGTTTGTCATCCTCATGCCAAGGCGTCTACCTGAGACGTGAGTACCTGCATCCTAGCAAGACGGGACATCGGCAGTTTTTGCCGTGTCACACAAGCACATATTTTTTAATGCGTCAGCATTTTTTTTCCTTCCTCTTAATAATTCATTCAAAGCAACGATGAAACATGTGAAGCGACACCCGGGCACCCTCCACAAGAGGAGAGCATTGCGGATGCCTTTTATTTGTTTCTTTTGACGGTGTGGCAGCTTGCCGATTGGGCGGCTATTACATGGATCCTGTAGAATGTCCGTGGTGGAAAACTCTTTTGTAAGAAAAATGAATACAATTTAAGCAAAGTAAAAAGGCAAAAAAACATGTCATCATGCTCCACTGCGCTACACTTGAGTAGTAGTCGCTAGTCTCGCCTAGCTCGCCTTCGTCTACGACCGGCTACTTACGCCTTGCAAACGTATCACCTGAGACGTCCTGCTCCTTCGGGATCTCGCCGAGTCGGCGCGTCGTGACGCATAGAAAATCGCGCTATCTCTCATCAAAATTAGGACACTGACATAGATGTAGCGGCTGAGATAATGGGCCTTCCCGCAGCTAGCCTAGTACCCCGCAACACTCGCTCCGAGATGTCGCTTCCCGTACGTTTCGGAGGTATGGGGGTGGGGGACTTGGTTGCCTTGGCGGATGCAACCCATGTCGGAGCAGCCGGTTTGGCAGTGGGCTTTGTTATCCGTTTTCTTAAAGCGCAAGATGCTCGCGTGCGCGGGGATTCCCATGACGAAGTTCCGATGGAGCCGATCATGTATGGACGGTTCGCGATTGGCATGACAACAACGGTGTCCTGCATGCATGGTACACATGACGGAGACGATGGCGACAACGAACCCATGTGGTCGTTAGAACTTGCCTAGTCGTGGGCGCGTTTAGATGGCGCGTGCTATTCTCACGCTCTCGCCGAGTCCAATCCCTTGATAACCAATGCCTTAGCGATGCTTCCCCCTATTAAACCATGCAAACAAAGTTAGTGTGGAAGATAACGTACGCAAACGTAGTTACAGTCGCAGTCCCGCAAACGGAATAGTTACGGCGACAACCAGCCTACAGGCGTGGTGTCGGGACAACAGAAGTGAGAGAGCTGTAGCCTAGCGACAGCTCTGTACCGAGTCAAACAGCTTGTCGGTATGTCCGATCTAGACATGTACTAATCATATCTAGAGTAGCTTACAGTAGCTATCTGCAACTAATACGTATAGGGTATTACTTACAACACTCCCCCTGAAGGTAGCTACGGGATGAAGCGTTGCATTGGGTCTTGTCCTCCAAGGATCGCACTTCGGTGTCTTGCTAGTGCAGGTCCCGGGAGGGGTTTGGTGAGCATGTCAGCCACCATCTGGTCAGTGGGGAGGTACCTCAACTTGATGGTTCCCTGCTCCACGTGATCTTTGAGGAAGTGCCACTTCAGACCGATGTGCTTAGTCTTCTCGCTGACCAAGGCATTCTGGGAGTATGCAATGGCGCTTTGGTTGTCCTCCCAGATAGTGGTGGTTTCGGTGATGGGGGAGTTGAAGATTTCCCCCAGGAGTTGTCGGAGGTGGAGTCCCTCCTTGGTGGCGTCGGCCGCAGAGTAGTACTCGGCTTCACACGTGGATTGAGCCACACAAGTCTGTTGTTTGGACTTGTAACTGACTGGCCCGCGTCCGAGGGTGAAGAGATAGCCGGAGCGAGACTTGCGGGTGCTGCTGTCGTTGGCCCAGTCAGCGTCGGCAAAGCCTGTGAGTTGGAGGCTGTGGTCCAGCCCCCCCCCCAACGTCAGGCGCATGTCGATGGTGCCATGGAGGTAGCGGAGGACCTTTTTCAGAGCCTGCAAGTGTGCCTCGGTGTGCGAGGCTTGGGCAGAGCCGAGGATGCTCAACGCCGTGGAGACATCGGGGCGTGTACAAACGGCGGCGTACTGGAGGCTGCCCATGAGGCTAGGGTAGACGTCCTTGGCCACTCCTGTGAGAGAGGGCGAGTTCAAGTGTGCAAGGCCGGCGAGGAAGCCCGGGTCCATCGGAAGGGACGACGGCTTAGAGTCGGACATGCCGTACTTGGCGAGGATGTCGCGCAGGTACTTGGATTGGTCCAGCGAGATTGTGCGCGTGGAGCGATCGCGGGTAATGTGCATGCCGAGGAGTTGGGAGAGATCGCCTAGGTCCTTGATCTTGAACCGTGCTCCGAGTTGGGCTTTGAACGATGCGAGCCAGGTGGCATCATTGCAGGCCGCGGGAATGTCATCGACGTACAGGGCGATCATGGCGAAGACGGGGCCGGTGCGAAAGATGTAGATGCACGGGTCGGAGACGCATTATTGCCATCCATGGTCGACGAGCCACGCACGAAGTAGCATGTTGAACTCGCGGGGGGACTGCTTAAGGCCGTAGAGGCAACGCTTGAGGTGGCAAACCTTGGACGTTCCATCGGTGAAGCCGAGGGGCTGGCGGATGTACACATCCTCCCGGATGGGGGCGTAGAGAAACGCTGTGTCGATGTCAAGCTGGCAGAGTTCAAGGTCGCGGGCGGCTGCGATGGTGAGGAAGAGACGCAGGCTGGCCATGCGGATGACCGGGGAGAAGGTCTCCGTGTAGTCCAGTCCAGCGCGTTGACTGCACCCCTTGGCGACGAATCGCGCTTTGAAGCGGGAGACGTCGCCGGCTGTATCCGACTTGACTTTGAAGATCCACATGTTGTTAACGACCATGCGGCCGGGGGGGAGGTCCACAAGGTCCCACGTGCCGTTGCTGATGAGGGAGGAATACTCCTGTTGCATAGCGGCTTGCCATTGGGGGGCTTGGGCGCTGTCCAGTGCAGCCCGGTAGGATTTTGGTTCCACACACTCTCGGGCGGAGAGGAGGGCGACGGCAGTAGGGGACGTGCCGGCAGGTGTGTGTGGGGGACCAGTGACAAGGTCGGGGACGTGAGGGTGCTCAAAGATGTCCTCTTGAGCTTTGCCTTGTTCAGGATCACAACACGCCGTTACGAGGGTTGGTGGGTAGTCGGACAAGTGGGCAACCATATCGCCGTAGCGAATGGGGTGGGAGCGGAGCCGAGCATGGCGAGAGGCTGCCGGGGGGGATAGGGGTGTGGGTAGTGTGAGGTCAACGGGGTGGGACATGGGTGAGTCTGCGGGTACGTCGTCCGAAGAGTCGGTGATGGTGGAGTCGACGGAGGGTTGAGTGTCGAAGCCTGGGGTGTCTTCCTGAAAGACAACATGTACGGAGGTGGTGATACGACGCGTTTCCGGATTGTAGACACGATACCCGGGTGCGTCAGGGGGATAGCCCACCATGACGCCGCGAAATGCTTTTTCACTGAGTTTCCGACGTTGTTTGTCGGGGACCTTGGCGAAAACGGCGCAGCCGAAGACGCGGAACTTGGAGGCGTTGGGCACCGACGACGTAAGGAGTGTGAGGGGGACGCCCCCATTAGGTCCGACCGAGCGACTGTACGTGCGGTTGCGAAGGTACACAACAGTGCTGACATCACACGACCACATGGAGTTGGGAACGGCCATGTTGTGGAGCATCGCCGATGCATTGTCCCGGATAGTGCGCCAGGGACGTTCGGCCTTGCCGAGCATGTGTTGGGCGTATGGGGCAGAGAACTGCACCCCGACGCCGAGGTGTGCGCACATCCGGCGAGTGACATCAGCTTCAAACACATAGTCTGAGTCAAACTTGAGGACCGGCGCGAACGCGCCCGTCTGGGAGTGATGGCGGGCATGCATGTGTTTGATGTCCAAGAGGATGGTTTCCAATTCCGAACATGCGTCGTCTTTAGACTTAAGGAACCGCACCCACATGTAGTTGGTGTGGTGGTCGATGACGAGCAAGCAGTAACGGAGGCCATGTGGGGAGGGGACATTGACCGGGCCCCAGAGGTCTGCGGACAGGTTGAGGAGGGGGTGGGATGGCTTCGCGCAAGCGGCTGTGTTGCGTGGTGCAGCTGTGGCTTTGTGAAGTAAGCAAGAGTCGCAAGAAACTTTGGTTACAACGCTAGTCAACACATGGCTAGTCGGGACACCGTGAGTATGCTGGGCCTGAAGGCTTTGCATGTTGAGGTGGCCATATCGACGGTGCCATACGACGGGATCACATTGGGCAGTAAGGGCAACCTGAGGGGAGGGGTCAAGTGCCGCCGGTGCGGATGGGCTCGAAGGGAGGTTTGGCTGGTGGGGAAGGAGGTAGAGACCGTTTCCGGACGGTTCTAGCACACCCATGCCTGTGGGTACCAAAAGTAAACCAGTGTCAGAGTTGGAGGGGAATATGAATTCACAGCCGCTGTGAGTTTGCATCCAGCTGACACTAAGTAGTCTGCCGATACGCTGTGCGGAGCGAGATGATAGGTCGGGGGTGTAGAGTGCATGGACTGTGCGGTGAATGAGTTGGCCAGAGGCAAGTCTGACAGAAATTCGCACTGAGCCACTGCCCTTAACGTCAACGCCGACACCGCCCACGCGAGAGGGAGCGGAGGGGGGCGTGAATTTCACGAAGTCATCTCGGAACGCAGTGAGGTTAATCGAGCATGCGGAATCAACGACCCAAAACTTTGACATGTTACGACCCGGGGCGAGGGAAGAGGAGAATGCCACAGAGCTGAATGGGACACTCACCTCGTCGTCAGCGTAGTCATGAGCGCAGTCCTCGAGGGTGGGTAGGCAGTCGGTGTCATCGGCGGGGGCGTCGTCGGCAGGGACGTCGCTTAGCAGCGCAGCGTGAGCAGAGGGGGTGCCGTCGGCGGCGCCGTACTTCTGGACTGTCAGCCTACGCTTGGCGAGATTCCACTTAAGGATAGCGTCATCCGTGGCAGTGCAGGCTGACATGAGATGGTTGAGGCTGCCACAAACGCCACACTTGTTGGGTCGGTGGCCGCGAGGGTTACGGTGTGGTGGGCCTCGACCGCTGTGCGAGCCGCGGCCCGCAGCGACGAACGCGGAGATGGGAGGGGGTGATATGGCTGGAGCGGGTGTGTCCGGAGCAGGGTCGTCGTCCATGTTGTTTGCAAGGTGGAGAATGCTGGCCATCACATCATCAGCCGACATGATGTAGTCCGTGTCAAAGGCGTTGTTGACGCATTGCTTCGCCTGACCGTGTGGGCCGCTGCTGGAGATACCGCGCAGCATGAGGAGACCGAGGTGGTGGGGGTGGATGGCAACGGAGCCATCAACCAATTGGCATGTGTCGTTGTAGTCGTCAAAGGTCTGGCGCATGTAGTGGACATAGTCACTGAGTGACTGACCATGGCGCTGTCTGACCGTCAGGTTGTCCAGGAGGGACAAGGAGCGAGCAAAAGACCGACAATCGAGGCGTTCACAAAAGATGTCCCACGCGGCAGCGGCGCAGTCAGGGCGTGCTGGAGAAACGCATTTCATCGCTTGGTCAGCGCGCTTATTCGCGCTGGCTGCATGGAGAAGCAGCGTGTAGGCGTAGTGTTGCGCTTGTTCGTCGAGCCAGACGCCGGAGTCGCGGATGGCCAGCTGTGGAATGAGGTATGCGGCCTTGATGGAGAGGAAATTAAGGAAGGTCCTCTTCCATTGCTTAAAGTCCGTGGTCGGGCACATGACGGGGACCGACATCTTCATGGACCGGTTGAGGGCGTCCTTGTCGAAGCCGGGGGCTTCGTGTGCCGCCCGGTTGATGACCACCGGGTCAATAGTGGGTCGACGACGACCACGGGTGGCGGGGTCGCCATGTTGGACAGGGGGAGAGTGCCGGCCATGAAAGGGAGGAGGTGGGCCACCGGGAAAGGGAGAGCGGCCGGCCATGGGACGCGGCGGGCCGTACGAGTGCGGGTGGTCACGGTAGGGGGGGACGAAGTGAGAGGACGCCTCCGGGATATGAGGGCCGGGGTGTTGAAGGGAATATCCGGCGGGGGGGAAGGGGGGAGGTGGTGGGAGGTGATCAACCCGGGTGACGTGACGCGAGGGGTCGTGGTACGCGTCGGCACGCGAGGGCTCGCGGGGCGCATCGTGACGGCGCTGTGCGACTGTGGGGTCGCCAACAGGAGTTGCAGGAGTAGCAGCAGCAAAGACTGTTTCTGCGTCCGGGGGTACGTAATCAGGGTGGGGATGGTCAAGCAGGTGGAGGGTGTGGCCGTCGTGGCTGTCCCGGACGGGTTCGATGTGAGCATCGTGGCGGCGCTAAGCTACAGGGGGGTGCGGATTAGCACCCGCAGCAGCAACAACACCCTCGCCCGACTGCGAGTCGAGACGAGCTGTTAAGTGCGCCACTTGCGCAACGAGCAGTGCGAAAGCGTCCGGGGGGTGATCGACAGTGCTCTGCTGAGAGCCTGGGTCAGGGGAATCAAGAGGTGAAACAGGCGGGGTTTTTTGTGCCATTTCGACAGAGGGCGAAAAAGAAAGAGCTGGATAAAAAACAGGCAGCGGTAAAAACCGCTAGCCGGACTCGTGCCTAACAGCGGTATGCAAAGAGACGGCCTGATGCCCGCCGACCCCTCGGCCTGTAGCCCCGGGGTGTCTCAGAGCACCTTCTCTGTATCCTCCACCCAGTGTGGGGCACAAGTCGAGGCCAAGGCCAGGACATGTGGAGCGCTGCGCTGGTGGTCGAGTCGCTAAGATAAAAAAAAAAGAAAAAAGGTAAGCTACGGCTGGCGTGCAACCTGTGGATGCGTATTCACCCGACAGTGCACCCCCCGGTTCTCCAGCTTGGACCTGTGTGCACCCTGTCCACACACGACGAGTGCGTCGGTGTGGGTGGCTGCCTATCTCCGTCGGGTGGCTGACTTAAGAGGGGTGGTGGCGGGTTTTAAAATCGCAGTTTATACTGGCGATACCGCCGACTACAGGTTGAAAGTACTAGGAGTCTAAAGAAACTTGCCTTCTGCGGGAGAGCTGTCGATCGCAGCTCGCCGAACCAGGTTGTCGCGCGTGAGTGACGTGAGGCGGGGGCCCATAACCTATTTAAACCATGCAAACACAGTTAGTGTGGAAGATAACGTACGCAAACGTAGTTAAAGTCAAAGTCCCGCAAACGGAACAGTTACGGCGACAACCAGCCTACAGGCGTTGTGTCGGGACAACAGAAGTGAGAGAGCTGTAGCCTAGCGACATCTCTGTACCGAGTCAAACAGTTTATCGGTATGTCCGATCTAGACATGTACTAATCATATCTAGAGTAGCTTACAGTAGCTATCTGCAACTAATACGTATACGGTATTACTTACAACACACCCGCAACGTCCAACGGTGGCTCGCGCAGGCTGCGTAGCCGAAGCCCGATTAAACAACGAGGATATTGCTCGGTCCCTCGATGGCCTACCCTCGCTCGTACCCCTTTCTGCGTTTGCCTCGGACATCTTTCTGAAGATACAAGCCGACATTAGTGAGCGCGTCAACTTGCTTCGCTTCGCGAAGCTCACTCCCACGTTTTCTAACCGCGCTCGGCTGGAGTCTAGGCGTTTTGTATCTCGTCACGGCCACGGTGCCCTGGCGTTTTTTGCTTCGGACCGCCCCCCTACTTTCGGGTCGCTTGGGCGAGCTCCGTGACACGTTCCATGAGTACTACCATGCAGTTTCCGCGTCGCGGTCTGTCACATCTTCGGCCGACCCTCATCCCGCATCCTCTTTGCTCTACGCCCCCCCTATGCTTGTGCTTCTTGCCATCTCTCGGTTCAAGCTATGCGGGGTGCGTTCACGCCGGCGGGTGTTGACATGTCGGATGATGCGTGGCCCACTCTTTTTGTTGACCATTTGTTGGCTCTATGCGGCGGAGATGCTTCGGTCCACACCGCCCACTCTTGGTTAGTGACGGCCCTTATG
Organism: Tetraselmis chui; assembly: GCA_026401115.1. Taxonomy (NCBI): domain Eukaryota; kingdom Viridiplantae; phylum Chlorophyta; class Chlorodendrophyceae; order Chlorodendrales; family Chlorodendraceae; genus Tetraselmis; species Tetraselmis chui. The sequence continues at coordinate 9,287 of JAPMLY010000260.1, read as the reverse complement.
GAAATCATCTCCGAGATTCGTGGCGCACTCGGGGTTGGCGTCGAGGGTCTCACATATCCCGCGATGTTAGTTCAACTCCCCAACTGCAACGACGGCCTCCCCGCGGATGTGGGTATCTTGCACAACCACGACATCCGAGGCACAGAACTTGGTCTTGATGCCTTGGATTCGGGTATGTTCGGCGTTTCTAGCCCCCCGTCTCCTGACGTCGCCCTACGCCGTGCTGAAAAGTCCACGTTCGAAAACTACTCAGAGGGGGTGAGGAGTCCCCCCGACATCCGTTTCATTCCCTTTGCAGTCACGGAATTTGGTACTCTCGGCGGCCACGCCACGGCTTTCTTGATGGAGCTAGCCAAGCACGCAGCCACGTCTAAAGGAATGCATGTGGGCAAGTTGCTGGCCTCGTGGCGCCGAAAGGTTTCTCTCGCAGTCCATGTTGCTCACGCGGACAACGTCTTGCTCGGTTTGTCCGCCGCCGCAGACGGTGTGGAGACCGCCTCGTCCTCCGCTGGGATGCCTTGTCATGCCATGGTGCTCTTCAGCCTCGCCATGGGCAGCAAGCGTCACTGTGCTTCCTCGAGCGGCGCGTGAGGCGCCGCTTGGCGCCTCCACGTGTTGCATTCTCGGCGTTGCCTAGGAGCTTTCTTAGTTTAATGTGCTAGGTTTGTGCACACGGTAGTACTTCCTTTTGCCGTGCTTTGGATTCCGTGATCCTCGTGTCACTCTTGCCCTTTTTTTTTCCCTCCCTTTTTCCTTGTCCGTGCTCATGTTCTTCTTCTTGTTATCAATTCTATTCAATATTACTTGAAATTGCACGGAAATTATAAGTTGAGCTTAAATAATGAGGCCATCACTTTTCAATAATGTGTATTAGGTGCCCCCCCCCCCCCCCCCCCGTGTCAGCACACTTCTTTGGTCCCTTCATTTTGAAAAGTGGATGGCCTCATATGCGCGCTACAAAATAGAGTCAACAAGCCCTATTGAGGCTAGGTTACTGAAAACCAATTCCTGAATCTTAAACCCTAAAATCAACAACCGTACATCGTGGGTACGTCGCTACCGCAATTTAGCGAGGGTACTTGTGCGTACTTTACTACCATTACCCCCCGGTACGTACAAGTACGCGTTGTTTATCTAACTAGCGACAGGTAATTGATGAAAGATGTTTCACTGCTGTACTTGGGCAGTAGATGTTGTAAATGAACAAAGGAATTGTTAAAAGGTTCTGTCACCTCCCTCTACTGCACTGGGCTTAAATAGGTTTCAGCCCAGACTGGTTACGCCTGCAAGCTATGCTTACGTGTCAGGCGTTAGTGCTGTTCAACCGTCGTCATCTGCCTCGAGACGCGGCCTGCCTAGCATTGGGTTTCACGACGCGGCTCCTTCTGCATTGGAGAGCTCGTTCTGGCGCGTCATCTGGCTAGTTAGATTAATTATGCATATCTGTACGTACCGGGAGGTACTGGTCGTACTGTAGCATCAGCACCATTACAATATTGCAGTAGCGACGTACCCACGAGTATACGTCCGTCCTGTGGAAAAGCACGAATTGGAATTCGTAACGAGTACCTGTACAATGTCCTGCAATGTACTGTTGCAGGACTGTACTCGTCACACTCGTACCCTCCCCCTCTTGACAGATCAATGAGGTCGCCGCGAGGCAGACCTCCGTGGTTCTTGGCTCCTTTACTGAAGCAATTACTGGGACTCAGGAATGCGCGCTGGGTGAGCGTGCATAAAATCAATGTACGCCTGAGTCTTGGCGAACTTGCGCCATTGGGGCGTCTCCAAGAATTCTTGTAACGCAACTGTTCGATGCACCTCGTTCAATCGGTGCCAGACAGGTGGAATGTCGTCATCACTGAAATGCGTCATGAAGAGCAAATATTTGCCTCGTCGCCCAGGTAGCGACTTGATGCACACAGCAGAGATGTGTGAGATGTCAAACTCCTCGTCGTCTCCTTCAGGGACAGTCACCGGGACAGCTGGCCGTAGCAGAGCGGTAGAGCAGGGTCTTAAGTTGTTAACGTGGAACACAGGATGTAAGCGTACTGTCGCTGGAAGTTTTAATCTGTAACTGTGTTTCCCAATCTGCTCCTCCACTGAAAAAGGGCCAAGCTGTCTGTCTCTGAGTTTCCTGTTCGGCTGTCCTCGCAGAAAAAGATTTGCTGTGACGACTGACACCTTGTCTCCCTTAGCGAAGTGTGGCGCTGTAGACGGTTCTGTGCGCGCTTGCATCTCGTTCTTGTGTAGTTGTAACACTGAGCGTACCAAGCTGTGTACTTCCTGTAACAATCTCAACCGTTCTGTTGCGTCTTGCGAAAAAGGAATCGATGGTCGCATGCTGAAGAGCAGGTCAGGAGGCTCCTCAGGAGAAAAACCAAAGTTAGCCTCGAACGGCGTGTGCTCAATTCCAAGTGCACGCGAAGCGTTGTACGCAAACTCCACTTGCGGTAAAAGTGTCGACCAGTTGGAGCCATCATAGCAACAGAAGCAACGAAGAAGCTGCTGAAACGTGCTGTTCACGCGCTCTGTCAGTCCGTCTGTTTCTGGGTGTCGGCTGGTAGACATGTTTAGTCGCGTTCCAAGGCGTCTCCACAATGTCTGCCAGAAGGCGCTGACAAATTTCGGGTCGCGGTCACTGATCAGCACTCGGGGCAGTCCATGTAAACGGTAGACTCCCTGTAAAAACAAAGTTGCAGTTTCTTCGGCAGTAATCGACTCTGTGCATGGCAGAAAATGGGCCATTCGAGTTAGATGGTCTACTACAATCAGCACACTGTTAAAGCCGTTGCTCTCAGGCAAGTGTGTCAGGTAGTCAAGACCAACTGTGTGCCACGGTCTGGGTGGAACAGGTAACGGGTAAAGAGTCGCGGCCATCTGAGGTCGAATCTTCGCTCGTCGGCACACGACGCAGCGTTCACAAAAATCTTTCACATCTTGGCGGATTCGTTTCCACCAGAATCTGTCGAGTGCTTTAGCAAGAGTGCTAGCAACTCCTCTGTGACCGGCTGACGAACTTTCGTGCAGCTCTGCGATCAATTTCAGTCGGAGCTCAGAGTTCTGTGGAATACAGAGGCGATTGAGACGCCAAAAGTACCCGTCTCTGGCTTCTATCCGGCTGTCTCTTGTCCACTCACCATCGTCCCCATAAAACGAATCTCGTGAGAACCCCTCGCGAATGAGATCAGCGAACTCAGGGCTCAGCTGCAACGCGTCAACAGTCAGTGAATTTAACTGTGCGTCTTCAAACAGCAGCTGGGACTTCCGTCGTAATTCTCGATCTGACGGAACCTCGCCATCCCAAAATAAGGGTACTGTGGCCTGAGGTACGAAGTCTGGTCGCCGGCTTAACGGGTCAGCTTCGTTCAGAGCTCCCTTGCGATATGCAAGTGTCATCGAGCCCACAAACGGTTGCAAATCCCGCAGGTATCTTGCTTGCCGCTTGTTCAGCCTGTTGTTCGGTTGCCTGAGCAGGTGCCGCAGTGTGTCGTGGTCTGTTACGACAAGGAACTTAGAACAGCCTTCAAGATAGCACCTCCAATGCTTGACAGCTTCGCATACGGCCAAAGCTTCTAAGTCGTACGCAGAGTAAGTGTTACCACGCTCAGCTGGATTCAGCTTACGCGCCCAGTAAGAGACTGGTTGAAGACCGCCTCCTTGGTCTTGCAACAGGACTGCTGCAATCCCCACTGTGGAAGCATCTGTAGCTACGGTGAACGTCGCGTCCGAGCCGACCTCCGGAAGGATCAGGCATGGCGCGGAAATGAGCCGTAACTTGAGAGTCTCGAAGGCTTCCAAACAGGCAGGCGTCAGCGTAACCTTCTGTGGCTGGGACTTCCGCAGTAAGTCCGTCAATGGAGCCGTAAGGTCGCTAAAATGGTGTATGAATCTCGCATAGAAGTTGCAGAACTGTACGAAACTGCGAACCTCCTTCTGCGTCTTGGGCACTGGCCAGTCTGCAACGGCCTCGACTTTCTTTGTGGAAACCGAAATTTTTCCGGCTGACACAGTGTAGCCCAGATACTCCATTTCTTGCAATCCGAAGAAGCATTTCTTAAGGCGCAATTTCAGCCCTTCCTCCTTGAATCGCTGTAGCACTAGACGCAGGTGCTCCAGGTGCTCTTCCAGAGTTCGACTGTAGATACAGACGTCATCCAGGTAGACTGTCACGAACTTATGTAAAAAGTCGCGAAGTATGTCGTTCATCATCCTCTGAAATGTAGCTGGTGCATTACACAGGCCAAACGGCATGGCGACCCATTCCATTAAGCCATCAGGGGTCTGAAAAGCCGTCTTGTGAACGTCCTGATCACGCACTCGAACTTGCCAGAATCCAGAAGCGAGGTCGAGGTGTGTGTAAAAGTTCGCGTCCTTAAGTTCGTCCAGTGTGTCGTCCACACGCGGTAGCGGGTAAGCATCTTTACGCGTAACCTCGTTAAGACCGCGGTAGTCAATGCAAAGACGTAGCGAGCCATCAGCTTTTCGCACAAAAAGAATTGGCGAGCCGAATTCACTGTAGCTGGGGCGTATCAACCCAGCTTCCACTGCGTCTTTAAGCTGTCGATTAAGCTCAGCGCGCTCTGCGGGTGACAATCTGTTCAGACGTTGACGTCGCATCGGGCCAATTGTTTCAATGGGATGATCCCACTGTCGGCTTACAGGTGGAGAGTCGACAGGTCGCAGTAACTCCGGGAAGTCATCAAAGAGTAAAGACCGGAAGTTATCACGTTGTTCTGCTGTTAGTTCCTCTCCAGTGTGAAAGTCTGTCGTTTGTTCAGCGACTGACGTAAGTTCAATGACGTAAAAATCAGCATGACGTCCTCTGCTGCGGCGCGTCTTGCGCATGAGCTTCTGAACTTTCGTAGACGACAGGAGTAGACACTCAGGGCGTCGTTCCTCGAGTGTAGTCTCCACAGCTGTGCCGTCCATTAGTGTAAAAATTCTGGTTGTACCAAATTGTAAAGAGGCCTGTTCGTCATCAAGCCATGGTAAACCCAGGATTAAATCAGCTGTGCGTAAATCACGTAAGACATAAAAAGTCCGGTGAAACTCGTGTCGAGCCAGCTCAAAAGTGACGTCGCAGACTGTCGTAGAAGTCACTCGTTGTCCATTAGCGAGTCGAACTGGGGTTTTACTGGCAGACTTCCGAGTCTGTAAAGCAAAGCGTCGTACAAAGTCCTCTGACACAAAATCAAGTGTCGCAGCACAGTCCACTAATCCAGAAATGTGGTGTCCGCCATCAGGAGTTTTCACAGTCAGCTCAGTTCGAATTAACGGGCGAGCTTCCGTGAGGTCAGTCAGTAGGGCTGTAGCTGTCGAAGAAAATTGTCGCAGCGTAGCGATGGACTGTTCCGAGTCGTCTGTTGGTACAGGTACCGAGTCGGGTTGATCAGGTGCTGTAGGTTCTGGTGAGTCGTTAAACGCACAATCTGCGTCGACTAACCACAGCTGTACAGGCCAAGGGGCTGGAGCAACCACCTCCTGTTGCGCTGGATTCTCCAGTGACTGACGTGTAAAAAGCTGTGTCCTTGCTGGGAATTCTTGATAGAGTTTCCAGTGCTTAGTCACCTGAGTAAATTTCGCCCACTTCGGTAGTACAAATACAGCCATCGTAGATGTCGGAGATGTTCGACGACAATCCTCAAAATGCTGCGCAATCTGCTCAGCTAACTCCCAGGGTGGGTTGATGAACACCCTCTCTCCTGTTAAGTCTCTGTCTAGAATCGAGTCACTCGGCGAACAGTGAGGTAAGTCACCGTGCGAGTTAAGACCTTCATCATCAGCACATCCTTCCAACGTGAAGTTGAATCGTGCATGCAGAGGGTCAAAGACTGAGTCAACCAGTTTCCAATCAACTGAACGTCTGGTTACAGGTTTACGACTCTGTCTCTGCTTAGTCTGACGACGACGACCTGCTACTTGCGTTACAGGTGTCGCAACTGTAGTCGATGGAGATGCCGAAGGTTTATCGACGACCTCTGTCGCTAGCAGTGTCTCAGAATGAACAGTAGATGTAGCCGGCTGCTCCAGTTCATTTGTAGAACAGCCTTGCCACCATCATTGCTTCTTAGGTTGCATTGGTGCCTTGCCTTTGAACTCCGGGCATTGGAACAAACGGTGTCCCTTCTTGTGGCACTTGAAGCAAAGTCCTTCGTCCATGTGTCGCTTACGCTCCTCAGCTGTCATTGCATTTGCGATTGAATTAAAATCTTCGCGACCGGATGGTTGACCACGTCCACCATTGTTGCCACCACGACCACCATTGTTACCACCTCCACGTCCACGTCCGCGGCCTCGTCCTCGGCCACCCTTGTTACGTTTCCAGACGTTAGAGGCTTCCTCAAAAGGGTCTTCAAGGTTGCGCTTGCGAGAGGATTGGGTAGATGGTCCAGCAGCAGACCTTGCATTGCCTAATTCCGGCGAGTCTGTCACGACGTCATTCAGAAAGTTTTGTAGCTCCGCGAGCGTAATCTGGTAACCTAGTTGCGCTCGGTGTGATCTAGCCAGTCTCTGGAGGTCCACGTTTGCAAGACCAGTAATGAAGCGTACACACTGTACCTCCGCTGTCAGGTCTTGACGAGAACGGCGTAAGTAGTCGTTGTACTTCTTAGTAAAAAGCGCGTAACTCATCGTGTTGCTCTGTGTAAAACTTAGCAAAGCTTTAATTGCGTCATCCTGAATGTTCGGAAGAAACGTAGACTTGCGTATCTCCGCAACAAGCTCGTTGTACGTAGATGGAATTGGAGGATGATTTTTCCGGTTCAACCACCATCCACCAAGGAGTCCAGAAAACTGTGAAGTAACCCAGAACACTGCATCGTACGAGTCAGCTGCAATCCCAAGCATTACAAAACGCTGAGGCTGAGCTTCGAGCCAATCCTCCAGTACAGGTGGGTCTTGACCATTCTGGTACGGTGAAGTAATGGCAGCCTTACGCTGAGTCTCCGTAAGAGTCACTGATAGTCCTGCCAAGTTGTGGGTAGGCATCGGCATTCCCACTCGTAAATCTGTAGGTCCCACTCCAGTCAGTCGGTTGATGTGTCCAACAATCAGCAGCCAGACAGAACCAGAGTCGACCGTTGTAAACCGGGGGTACATGTGGAGCTGTCTCGGGATAGACGTGTCTTCATGCATGACTGGAACATGTTGTGTCATTGCTCGATAGAAAGATTCCCACTGAGTCACGTAACCAAAGTGAAGTAAATCACTCTTGTGCTTCTCAGCACGAAGTAACCCAGTCTGTGCAGGCGTAAGTGTCAGACCGTCAGTGTTGATGATTTCCGGGACGACGTAAGTGCCATCCGGATTAACTGTCGACTGTTCCAAAACAACCTGCTCGACCTGAGCAGGTGTACGTAAGTTGCTCGTAGCAAACAGGACAGGAATAGACGCAGAGTACACGGAAACAAGCTGTCGTCCTTGAGGTAGCGTAACGTTCACAGGTTCACCACTCAACAGCGTCAAATCATCCGGTGTCAAAACAAGACCGGTCTCCTCGTGTAATTCGCGAATAGCAGCGTCGACAGGCTCTTCGTTGGGTAAGACAGAGCCAGCAGGGAACCAAGTTCTACCAGTACGAGGCTCACGCTGAAACACCAACTTCAAATCCGACCGTTTAGTTCCTCCAACGTGAATTACCAACACCACGTAATGACCAGGTCCAAGAGAAGCCATCTCAACTCAATCAAACAACGTCGAGCAGTTCAATAAGCGAACGAAAGCGTGCGTCGACCAAAGAGCTCCGAAACCAGTGTGGCGGTTAGCCTCTGAAAGCTAAACGCTAGCACAAATCTGTTCTAGTCTGTCTAGCTCTGTGTCGTAAGATTGCAATTGATGTTGTCGAGAGGTAATTGATGAAAGATGTTTCACTGCTGTACTTGGGCAGTAGATGTTGTAAATGAACAAAGGAATTGTTAAAAGGTTCTGTCACCTCCCTCTACTGCACTGGGCTTAAATAGGTTTCAGCCCAGACTGGTTACGCCTGCAAGCTATGCTTACGTGTCAGGCGTTAGTGCTGTTCAACCGTCGTCATCTGCCTCGAGACGCGGCCTGCCTAGCATTGGGTTTCACGACGCGGCTCCTTCTGCATTGGAGAGCTCGTTCTGGCGCGTCATCTGGCTAGTTAGATTAATTATGCATATCTGTACGTACCGGGAGGTACTGGTCGTACTGTAGCATCAGCACCATTACAATATTGCAGTAGCGACGTACCCACGAGTATACGTCCGTCCTGTGGAAAAGCACGAATTGGAATTCGTAACGAGTACCTGTACAATGTCCTGCAAATCCGCTCTCCCTCGTACACTTATTCCACATGCAGTGACATCAGCACGAAGCAAGAACAAAATGTATTTGTGTCTGAATTTAGCTTTCCGAAGGCAAAATGCCACACTAGTTTTGGAGCTCTTTCGTCGACACACGCTTTCGGCGTTGCTTGATTCGTTCGAACGGTGATTGATTGATTCGATTTGGCTTATATTGGACCCGGTAACTACGTTGTGGTGGTGCGGCATGTCGGAGATTTCACAGCTTATGACAATAAACTCGTTTCACAGCGTGAGCCCCGTACCGTTAAAACTAGGTTTCCTTCCGGATCATTTTTGCCTAACGAAGAGCCTAAAGATGTTCGCGATTTGTTCGAGGAAACTTGCCTTACTTTGGCCGTCGACGATCTTACCTTGTTGCGTAATAATTTTGTTCGAGCCTACCATTTTGTTCGAGCCTACCATTAATTTTGTTCGAGTCTACCATTAATCTCGATGGTACTTACGTCGTTCCGGATTCGATTGACATTGATGGTCTTTCACTTACCGACCGTCTTAAGAGTAAGTTACTTCCGGGTGCTCAATGTCAATTCGAGTTACTTCACTTTGGTTACCTGGCTCAATGGGAGGCTTTCCGAGGCGTTGTAATTTCTAGGTAGTTGTTCTCTCTCGATGATAAATCGTTACCGAGGTAGTTCTTTTTCAGCCACGTTTTACGGCTGCCGACTCTAGGCATGCGTGGATGTTAGTCAAGCGTTACATTAATCATTTGTGCGGAACGACGCCGACTGACTTACGCATGGGAGTTCCGGCCCCTACCACCAACGTCGTTGGTTTATTGAGCGGAACTTTTATTGAGACGCAGCGTTAAGTTGCAAGACGCCCCCTACCAATCACGCCAAGACGCACGCATGCTTGAGGGCTAGCTGGAGATGCAACATGAACGCTTCGTCATGCTTAGGATTAATTCGACACGTACAACGTTGTTGTGAGAGTTACTTCTCATTTTTTTGGACCCAT